>JAUELO010000016.1:2536748-2551821 GCA_032357855.1 Amphibolips quercusostensackenii
AAATCTCGATTGGGATCTCTTTCGGCGACTTTTCTTGAGAAAGTTGAGTTTTCAGATGAGGGCCAGTTTGTGATATGTGTGAAATTATTTGAAGAAAGGTGCCAAGTTGATTTATATCTTAGAGATAAATGGACTTCAGATGGAATAAGAAGCTGACTTATGTCAATTAATTTCATTAAAAAAAAATAAGGAAGTTTGGCCGTCTTTATTTTATAGTAGACCACAATCTGAATTCGATTCATTCAAAAGTAACTAATTCAAAGTCAGTTTTGACTGATTCAAGAAATGCGTATTCGCCAACTCACAAATCAATCGAAAATGACTCTTTAAATCAGACAATTTGACTCACTGATTAAATCAGTTATTCTAAATAATCAATTTTAAATAATTAATTTTTAAGAAAAAAAAAACATTTTTAACAAAATAGTTAAATATTCAACAAAAGAGATACATTTTCAATTTAAGTAAGGAATCTTTAAAGGGAAAAATTAATTTTTAACAAAGCAGTTCAACTTGTAACAAAATAGTTTAGTTTTCAACCAAAAAACATTAAATTTCTACCAAAAAATATGAATTTTCAACAAAACGCAAGTATTTGGAACCAAAAATTTAAATTTTTAATCAAATAGTTAAATTTTCAACCAAGCAGATGAATTGTCAACTAAAATTATGAATTATTAACCAAAAGAAGAACTCTTTAAAAATGCAGTGTAACTTTCAACCGAGTAGTTTCAACAGAATTAATAAATTTTTAACCAAAACGTTTAATTTTTAAATAAAATTTGATTAATTTTCAACGAAAAAAAAAGAACTTTTAACAAAATAGTAAAATTTTCAACCAAACAGATGAAATTTCAAATAAATGATGAATGAAAAACAAAAAAATGATTTTTTTAAAACGTAGATCAAATTTCAACCAAGTAGTTGAATTTTTAAACAAAAAAATAATAATTTCTAGCCAAAAAGATTAATTTTTTACCCAGCATACAAATTTTCAACAAAATACAAGAATTTTAGACCAAATAGTTGAATTGATTGAAAAGATGAATTTTCATTTGAGACGATTTCTTTGATATCAATTAAAACGAATTTTCAATAAAATACAAGAAACTTTAACCAGATAGTCGAATTTTCAACTGAAAAAAAGATTAAATTTCAACTAAAAATTTAATAGTTTAATTTTTAATTTTTAAGAAAATTAGAACACTTTTTTAACAAAATAGTTTATTATTCAAGAAAAGAGATTAATTTTAAACTAAAATAAGGAACCTTCAAATAAAAAATTTAATTATTAAGAAAGCAGTAGTATTTTCAACAGATTGAATTAATTTTCAAACAAAACGTTGAATTTTTAATTAAAAATGATTAATTTTGAACGAAAAAAAAGAACTTTCAACTAAAATGATGAATTGAACCAAAAAAATGATTTTTTTAAAAAGTAGTTTGAATTTTAACAATGTAGTTGAATTTTTGGACAACAAAAAATAATTTTCGGCGAAGAAGATTAATTTTTTACCCAGCAGACAAATTTTCAACAAAATACATGAATTTAGGACCAAACAGTTGAATTGATCAAAAAGATAAATTTTCATTCAAGACGATTTCTTTGATATCAATTAAAACGAATTTTCAAGAAAATACAAGAAACTTTAACCAGATTGTCGAATTTTTGAGTGAAAAAAAAGATTAATTTTCAACTAAAAATTTAATAGTTTAATTTTTAATTTTCAAAAAAATTAGAACACTTTTTCAACAAAATAGTTATATTTAACGAAAGAGATTAATTTTTAACTAAAATGAGAAATCTTTAAATAAAAAATTTAATTATTAAAAACGTCGTTTAACTTGAAAACAAAAATGTAGTTGAAGATTTAACCAAAAAGCGTGAAATTTCTACCAAAAAGAAGAATTTCCAACCAAATGCAGGTATATTGAACCGAAAAGTTGAATTAAAAAAAGAAAATAGTTACATTTTCAGTCAAAAAGATAAAGTTTCAATGGAAATGAAGAAGCGTAATACAAAAAATAAATTTTTAACAAAGCAGTTCGACCTTCAACTAAGTAGTTACAACAAAATAAATGAATTTCTAACCAAAACGTAAAATTTTTAATTAAAGAAGATTAATTTTTAAAAAACAGACTTTTGACATAATACATCAAATTTTAATCGAAAAGTCAAATTTTTAACTAAAAAAGATCAATTTTCAACTAAAAATTTATTAGTTACATTTATAATTAAGAAATTAATTTTTATAAAAAAACAACAAATTTTTAACAAAATAGTTAAATATTTAACAAAAGAGATGAATATTAAACTGAAATAAGAAATCTTTAAATGAAAAAATTATTTTTAACAAAGGATTTCAATTTTCAACCAAGTAGTTCTATTTTTATTCAAAAAGCGTGAAATTTTTACCAAAAAATATGAATTTTTAATAAAATACGCGTATTTGAAACCACAAAGTTGAATTTTAAACAAAATAGTTAAATTTTTAATCAAGCTGATAAATTTTTAACTAAAATGATGAATCATTAATCAAAAGAAATATTTTTAAAAAAAGCAGTTCAACTTTCAACCAAGCAGTTCCTACAAAATAAATGAATTTTTATTAAAAACGTTAAATATCCAAATGAAAAAATATGATTTTCACCAAAAAAGAACAAACAAACTTTCAACAAAAAAGTTAAATTTTTAAACCAAACAGGTACGATCAAACTATTACACTGGAAACCAAAAAAGATAAATTTTCAACAAAAAATCATCTAGTTCAATTTTAATATAATAAAATTAATTTTAAATCAAAAAATATACATACTCAACGAAAAGTGTAATATTTGTCATTTCAAAACAAACAAAAAAATTATTTTAATTAAAAAACCTTTGAATTAAACAAAATGCTGAATTTTCATTCAAGAAGAATCATTTGATATCAATAAAGACGAATTTTCCACAAAATACATGAAATTTTAACCAAATGGTCGAATTTTAAACTAAAAAAATCAATTTTCTACTTAAAATTTGATGGTTGAATTTTTCATTAAAAAAATTAATTTAAAAAAAAACAACAAATGTACACCAAAATAGTTAAGTATTCAACAAAAGATTTGAATTTTCAACTGAAATGAGTAATTTTTAAACAAAAAAATTAATTATTAAAAAACTAGTTCAATTTGCAACAAAGTAGTTGAATTTTCAACTAAAAAGTTCAAATTTTCTACCAAAAAGAAACAGATGAATTATCAACTAAAATGATAAATTATTACAAAAGAATGAATTTTTGAAAAAGCAGTTCAACTTTAAGCCAAGCTTTTCTATCAAAAAGACAAATATTTAACAAAATACAAGAATTTTCGACCAAATATTTAAATTTAAAAATAAATTAAAAAATAAATTTTCAATAAAAAATCGACTAGTTCAATTTTAATTGAATGAAATTAATTTTAAACCAAAAAATATGAGAGCTCAATGAAAAATGAATTAGTTGAAATTTGAAAATAAAAAAAATTTCTAATTTTAAATAAAAAAACAGTTGAATTTACCAAAAAAAAAGAATTTTTAGTCAAGATTATTTATTTTATATCAATAAAGACGAATTTTCAACAAAATAAACGAACTTTTAACCAAATAGTCAAATTGTAAACTAAAAAAGATAAATTTTTAACTAAAAATTATTAAGTGAAATTTTCTGTTCAAGCAATTAACTTTAAACAAAAAAAAAATAAGAATAATAAAATTCCCAAATAAATGAAATTCCTGAATTGGAAAATTTCCAAATAACGAAATTCCCGACAGTTTATAATATTACCGAATTCGAAAATTCTCGAATAATAAAATTCAAGACCAATATAGACGAATTATAAAATTACCGAATTTAAGCAACTCACATTTTTTTATAACTATTATCTATTTATTAAAAATACAATAATGATATACTTGTAAAAAAAATTATTTTTAAGTTTTGAAGATTCTAAAATTATTGTTTGAGTTTAAATAAAAATAATTTTAGAAAATATATTTACTGACGAATTTTTCAAAAATTATTGTTATTTCACATTCAAAGAATACTTTTGGAAACTTTAAATGCTACATATTATTTTTTTATAGAAATATTTGATTATTGTATTTTTAATAAATAAATAAAAATGATCACAAAAAAATTATTTTTTTTTAATTCGGGAATTTGATAGTGCGAGAATTTTCCAGTTCGGATAGTTCATAATTTGGCAATTTTCTGTCCGCAGTTTTATTATTCGGGAAGTTCATTATTTAGAATATTATTTGGAAAAATTCAAAAATTTTGTAGTGTAGGAAATTTTATTTTTCTTGATTTTCGTTTAGAATGATCTTAACTGTAACTACCATTAATTAAATCAGTCACTTTGGGTGACATAATCAGTAATTTTCACTGATTAATAAAGTGAATTATATTTAATGGTAATTATTCATTAGAATGTAGAAATTCATTAAAAATTCTAATTTTAAAATAATTTCACTATTTTATTATAGCAGACAACTCAGTCACTTCTGTTGACTGAATGTCAGTCACTTCAAGTGATTGTTTTATTCAGTCAGCAATACTGACTGATTCGCCTGTCAAAACGACTGTTTGTTCAGTAGAAATGATTTATTTTTCAGTCAAAGCATGCTTAATTAATTCAAGCAGTTAAATTTTGATTGATTTAAATTAAGGGTGCACATTTTAAAATCATTTATTGTATAAGGCAAAAAAATTTATTTTTTAAAATTAAAAAAACTTTTTAACAAATTTTAAAAAATTTAATTTAAAGCACTGGATAAATCTATACAGTTAAATTTTGAATGATTTAAATTTAGGATGATTCACTGTTTAAGTAAAAAAAATTGATTTTTTTTAAATCAAAAAACATTTTGAAAAATGTAAAAAAAATTTAATTTAAAAAAACTTGATTAATTTATGCAGTCAAATTTTTAATGATGTAATTCAGGATGATTCATTGTGTAAGGCAAAAAATTGATTTTTCAAATTAAAAGACTTTTAAAAATATAAAAAAATAAATTTAAAAACCTTGCTTAATGAATATAGTCGAATTCTGACTAACTTAAATTTAAAGTGCACATCTTAGGATGATTCATTACATAAAACAAAAAAATTCATTTGTTAGAATTAAAAAAACTTTTAAAAAGATTAAAAAAATTTTAGTTAATAAACTTGAATAAATTATGCAGTAAAATTTTGACTGATTTAAATTTAGGATTATTCATTGCATAAGATAAAAAAATGATGTTTGAAATTAAAATACTTTTTGAAAAACTATACAAATTTTAATTTAAAAAACTTGATTGATGTATGCAGTCAAATTTTCAATAACTAAAATTTAGAGTGCACATTTTGGGATGACTTATTATATAAGGCCAAAAATTTGATTTTTTTAATTGAAAAACTTTTTAAAAAATTTAAGATATTTTAATTTAAAAACTCAATTTAAGCATTCAAATTTTGACCAATTTGAAATAAAAAGGATTCATTATATGAGACAAAAAATTGATTTTTTAAAATTAAAAAACTTTAAAAAAAATTATTTTGCGAAACCTAATTAATTTAAGCAGACAAAGTTTTACTGATTTTAATCTAGAGTGCATATTCTAGGATTATTTATTGTATAAGGCGAAAAATTGAATTTTAAAATTAAAAAAAAATTTTTAATTTTAAAACTTGATTCATTTTTGCAGTCAAATTTTAAATAATTTAAATTTAGCATGATTTATTGCATAAGGCAAAAAAAGTGATTTTTCGAATTCAAAAACTTTTTAAAAAATTTTGAAAGTTTAAATTAAAAAAACTTGATTAGTTTATGCATTTAAATTTTGACTAATTTAAATTTAGGATGATTTATTGTATAAGGAAAAAATATACTTTTTTTAAAAAATTGCAAATTTTAATTTAAAAAACTTGCTTAATGTATACAGTCAAATTTTGACTGATTAATATTTATAGTGCACATTTTAGGATAATTCAGTGTATAAGTCAAAAAAATTGAATTTTGAAAATTAAATAATTTTTTTTTAAAAAGCTTATTTTAAATTTAAAAAGCTAGATTACTTTATGCAGGCAAATTTTGACATTTTTAAATTTAGGATGATTTATTCATTGCATTAATTAATTTAAATTTAGAGTACATATGCTAGGATTATTCATTGTATAAGGCAAAAAATTGGTTTTTTAAGATTAAAAAACTTTTAACAAATTTAAAAAAATTAAATATAAAAAACTTGAGTAATTTATGCAGTCGAATTTTGACTGATTTGGATTTAGAGTGCACGTTTTAGTATAGTTCATTGTATAAGGCAAAAAAATTGATTTTTTTAAATTAACCAAGTTTTTAAGAAATTATAAAAAATTGAATTTAAGAAATTTAATTAATTTAAGCAGTCAAATCTTTATTGATTTAAATTTAAAGTGCATATTCTAGGATTATTTATTGTATAAGGCAACAAATTGAGTTTTTCAATTGAAAAAAACTTTTGTTTTTAATTTAAAAACTTGATTCATTTTTACAGTCAAATTTTGACTGATTTAAATTTAGTATAATTCATTATATAAGGCAAAAAATGTTTTTTAAATTAGAAAAACTTTTAAGAAATTGTGAAAATTTAAATTTAAAAAATTTGTTTTATTCATGAAGTAAAATTTTGACTAATTTAAATTGAGGATGATTCATTGTATATGGCAAAATAATTGATTTTTGAAAATTAAAAAAACTCTTTAAAAAATTGAAATATGGTATTTAAAAAAATTGATTAATGTATGCAGTCAAATTTTGACAGATTTGAATCTAGAGTGCACGTTTCAGGATGATTAATTGTATAAAGCAAAAAAATTGATTTTTAAAATTTTTAAACTTTTTAAAAACATTTGAAAGTTTGAATTCAAAAAACTTGATTAATTAATGCAGTCAAATTTTGACTAATTTAAATTTAGGATGATTCATTGTATAAGGCAAAAAAGTCGACTTTTTAAAAAAAATTGAAAATTTTAATTTAAAAAACTTGCTTAATGCATACAGGCAAATTTTGACTGATTTAAATTTATAGTGCACATTTCAGGATGATTCATTGTATGTGTCAAAAAATTGATTTTTAAAAATTAAATAAGTTTCTTAAAAAAGTTTAATTTAAATTTAGAAAGCTTGATTACTTTATGCAGTCAAACTTTGAGTTTTAAATTTAAGATGATTCGTTCATTGCATTCATTTATTTAAATTTAGAGTGCATATTCTAGGATTATTTATTATTTAAGACAAAAAATTGAGTTTTTTAATTAAAAAAAAACTTTTTCAAAAATTTCTATTTAAAAGTCTTGAATAATTTTTACAGCCAACTTTTAACTGATTTAAATTTAGGATGATTTATTGTATAAGGCAAAAAAATGTTTTTCTTTCAAATCAAAAAACTTTTAAAAACTTAATAAAATTTAATTTTAAAAAACTTCAATAATTTATCCAGTCGAATTTTGACTGATATTGATTTAGGATGATTTATTGTATAAGGCAAAAAAATTGATTTTTTAAGATAAAAAAACATTTAACAAATTCAAAAAAATTAAATTTAAAAAACTTGATTAATTTATGCAGTCGAATTTTGAATGATTCGAATTTAGAGTGCATATTTTAGAATGATTCATTGTATAAGGCAAAAAAATGGATTTTTTTAAATTAATAAACTTTTAAAGAAATTATAAAAGTTTAAATTTTAAAAACTTGATTAATTTAAGCAGTCAAATTTTTATTAGTTTAAATTCAGAGTGCATTCTCTAGGATTATTTATTGTGCAAGGCAAAAAATTGAGTTTTTAAATTAAAAAAACTTTTTCAAATAATTTAAAAACTTGATTTTTTGTCAGTCACATGCTGACTGATTTAAATTTAGTATGATATATTGTATAATGCAAAAAAAAATTTTTAAATTAACAAAACTTTTTCAAAAAATTTTAAAAATTAAAATTAAAAAAACTTGATCAATTTATGCAGTCAAATTTTGCCTAATTAAAATTTAGGATGATTCATTGTATATAGCAAAAAAATCAACTTTTTTAAATTAAAAAACTTTTTTAAAAAAATTAAAAATTTTAATTTAAAAAACTTGCTCAATGTATACAGTCAAATTTTGCCTAATTTAAATTTATATTGCACATTTTAGGATGATTCATTGTATAATTCAAAAAAATATATTTAAAAAATCAAATAATCAAAAAAAAAGTTTAATTTAAATTTAGAAAGCTTGATTACTTTATGCAGTCAAATTTTGGCAGCTTTAAATTTAGGATGATTCATTCATTGCATTCATTAATTTAAATTTAGAGTGCATATTCTATGATTATTCATTGTATAAGGCAAAAAATTGAGTTCCTTGAATAAAAAAAACTTTCAAAAATTTCAAAAATAAATTGACATTTTTGACATTCTTAACATTTTTGGTTGATTTAAATTTAGGATGATTTATTGTATAAGGCAAAAAATGTTGTTTTTTTTTAGTTAAAGAACTTTTAAGAACTTTACAAAATTTCAGTTAAAAAAACTTTAATAATTTATGCAGTCGAATTTTGACTGATCTAAATTTAGGATCATTCATTGTATAAGGCAAAAAATTCATTTTTTAAGATTGAAAAACTTTTAAAAAATTTTTAAAAATTGAAATTAAAAAACTTAATTCATTTATGCAGTCGAATTTTGGCTGATTTGAATTTAGAGTGCACATTTAGGATGATTCATTGTATAAGCAAATAAATTGATTTTTTATAATTAACCACCTTTTTAAGAAATTATAAAAGTTTAAATTTAAAAAACTTGATAAATTTATGCAGTCAAATTTTGACTAATTTAAATGTCAGATGATTCATTATATAAGGCAAAAAATCATTTTTTTTAAATTAAATACTTTTTTAAAAATATAAAAATTTTAATTTAAAAAACTTGCTTTATGTACACAGTCAAATTTCGACTGATTTGAATTTATAGTGCCCATTTTAGGATGATTCATCATATAAAGCAAAAAATTGAATTAAAAAAAAAAATTTTTCAACAGATTTTTAAATTTAAATTAACAAAGCTTGATTACTTTATGCAGTCGAATTTAGACTGATTTGAATTTAGGACGATTTATTGTATAAGGCAAAAAAATGATTCTCGGATCTGAACACGCACATTATCCTAAGTTTTACCTTTTTAGTCACGATATTTTTCAACAAAAAATTAAAAATCGAATGTGCTTCAAAGTTCCCTTATTAGAGTTTTTCTTTTTTATTGTTTTTTTGTTGTTTTTATTTTTTCAATGTCTTAAAATATGCATGCATTAAATTGTTATACATATAAAATTATTCCCTTTTTCATTACGGTCATTTTACATCATTTTATAAAAATATTTAAACATATTCTTGCGAAAAATAATTTTTTTTCTTGCTTGTTTTAAATTTTTTTATGAAAATTCAACATATTGCCAATTACGAAATACAGTAAGTGAACTAAGAAATAGTTGCTTATCATAGAAAAACGTTAAACAAGTGAGAAAAAATTACTATTTTCTTTAAAATTGGGTTAAAAATTTCAATTAAATTATATTCAATAATATTAACATACAAGGGGATAATTTTATGTATAAAAAAATTTAATGCATGCATGTTTAATATACTGAGAAAATTAATTAATAAAAAAGGGTTGAAATTTCAAATAAAAAAGAAGAGTTTCACAAAATAATTGGATTTTTAATAAAGTAATTAAACTTTTAACAAATTGGTTGAATTTTCAATTAAATAGCTGATTTTTTAACCTACAAAGATGAATTTACAACTTAGAAAATTATTATTTTTTAAAGGTTTTTTGATCAAAATTGTTTCCAGTAGATAAAATACTACTTAAAATTAATAATTAAATGTTAACATAAATTTTTAAAATTATTTGTTATTGTCTTTAGCAATTTTTTCTCAGAATAGAGATAATTAGTCACGGTTTTTTTTTAAATGTTTACTTTTTGTTCAATTTTCAATCAGAGTGAGGTAATACTTAATTAGTATTAACAAACTAAATTGTTTAGGCAATTTATTATTATTTTTAATAATATTGTCTTAGAATAATGATAGAAAATTGCGTTTTTTCCTGGAATTTTTAACTTTTTGTCCACTTTTTACCTGAAATGAAGTAATACTTCATTTGAGTGACTTAAAAATTAATTAGGTTTAGTAAACACAATTGTTTAAACAAATTATTATTGTTTATGCCTATCTTCTCTTAGATTAGTGTTAGAAAGTTGCGGTTTTTTCAGAAATGTTTAGCATTGCTTTGTTCTTTTAGTTACAAACAAATAATAAATAAATATTGGAAAGAATCATATTTTAAGCAATTTCTTTCTGTTTTGTGAATATTTTTTTCTAAAATAGAACAGATATTTAAAATATTTTTCCAATTTTCTGTATGAATCATATTTAATGTAAATTTTCCTTGGAGTAGTTACTGAGAGCGTTTTTATTTTAATTAATATTAACAGTCAATATTTGTTTCGTACTTGCATTAGTTATTAACGCACTAAGTAAAAAGTTGACGAAAAGTTAACAAATATCAGAAGAAACTGCAACTTTCTAGCAATTATCTGAGAAAAGATAATAATAAACAATAATACATTTTTTAAAGAATTATGTTTGGTAACTTTTATTAATTATTACTTTACGGAGTGAAAAGTTGTCAAAAAGTGGAAAATTTACAACAAAAAAACGCACAACTATGTAGCATTACTATAGAATAAGATAATTTTCAATAATAATTTTTTGGTTAAACAATTATGTTTGTTAAATTTTAATAATTACTAGCAAACTCTAAGTAAAGAGTTGCCAAGAAGTGAAATATTTCAGAAAAATCATAACTGTCTAACATTATTCAAAGATAATATTATTTAAATTAATAATAAATTGTTTTAAAAATAATTTTGGTGACTTTAATTAATTATTCACCTTCGTATAATAAGAAATTGGACACAAAGTGGAACATTTTTGGAAAAAGTGCAATTTTCTTGCATTATCTCAAGAAAATATCATAAATAATAATAAACTGTTTGAACAATTATGTTTGTTAACATTAATTAAGTAGTACTTCACTCTAATTAAAAATTAGACAAAAAGTGGAAAATTTTTTAAAAAACCGCAACTTTCTATCAATTATCTAAGAAAGGATAATTATAAACAATAACAAATTGGTTATATAATTACGTTTGGTAACTTTTATTAATTATTACTTTACTAACTAAGTAAAAAGTTGACAAAAAGTGAGAAATCACAAAAACGCACAAATATGTAGCATTACTGTAGAAGAAGATAGTTCTTAATAATAATAATTTGTTTAAAGAATTATGTTTGTTTACTTTCAATAATTATTACCAAACTCTAACTGAAAAGTGGGAGAAAAGTAAAATATTTCAGACAAAATCTTTCTAACATTTTCTTTCTGACAACTTTTTAACATCATTTAAAGATAATATTATTTAAAATGTTAAAAAATTGTTTAAAAAATAATTTTGTTGACTTTAATTAATCATTTACCTTAGCTTAATAAGAAATTGGACACAAAGTGGAAAATTTTGTTAAAAACTGCAGTTTTCTAGCATTATTCTAAAAAAATATTATTAACAATAATAATAATTAATTGTTTAAACAATAATGTTCTTAAAGGTTAATTAGGTATTACCGCACTATTATTAAAAATTGGACAAAAAGTGGAAAATTTTTCAAAAAACCGCGACTTTCTGACTCTATTCTGAAAGAAAATTCCTAAAAACAATAATAAATTGTTTAAAAAAATTATATAAGCATCTAATTATTAGTATAAAGAAGTATTTTATGTCTTAGGAGTAATCTGCGTTAAAAAAGAAGACACAACAAAATCATAATTAGCATAAAAACACATTTTTTCACTTACGGGGTTTCTTCGGGCCCTGTATAAAACAGACTTATGGCGTTGATACTTAAAAAGTAATATTTTATGCGTATTCTATGGCTAATTGTAAAGGCAAGTGTTCAGTTTCAACTTGATTTTTTTTAATATTAACGATTCTAAATAAAACTTACAAAAACGTTTTTTTTCTATTATGGGAAATATGCGGTAAACTTTATAGGGCTTTCACCACATCTAAGTATCATTTTTTTCAAAAAAAAAAAGAAACTGGATTTATTTTTGTTGTGGGTTAGAACAAATTTTCAAGGGATTTAAATAAAAATTTCAAGAAAACAGATTTAGGCCACCCTATTATTCACTCAAATGCTTAAGATGCATCCTAAGGCTCGCTTTTTAGCCCGTGTATTACAAATAACAACTTTTCTCCTACAGTCATGAATTGTTTGATGCAATATTGTAACCACATAATCTAAAGGGCAAAAGACAATCCCGTTCAGAGCCCTTTTTTACAAAAATTGTTTTGTTGTCGTTTTTTCTTTTAATTAATCCAAAATATTTTAGATTCACGCGCCTGGGAACGAGCAACCCGCCAGCGAGACAGTATCCATGATGAACCAAAAACAGAAACTCTTCTGTTTTTTTTTGCCTGTTTTCGGTTCATCATGAGTACTCTCCCGGTGGCGTGTTGCACATGCACAGGCGCATAAATCAAATATATTTTTGATTAATTAAAAAAAAACAAGACCATTTTTCGAAAAAAGGGCTCTGATCAGGATTGTATTTTGCCCTTTAGATTATGTGTTTGAAATATTACATCAAGCAATTCATTCTTGTAGAAGAAAAGTTGTCATTTGTAATACATGGGCTAAAAACCGAACTCGAGGAAGCACCTTAAATAAAGGTGAAAGTAGAAGTGCGAGGGGCATTAGGTGTAAAAAAAGGCGCTAAATTAATTCAAATTTTAGAAATAAATGGATTTCAAATGGAATAAGAAGCTGACCATCAAATGTAAATTTTCATTAAGAAGCAAAAAGAGGTTCATCTGTCTGTATTTTATATTATGAGATTTATCGACCATCCCCGAGATCGTTAAGTCCTAAAATTAAACTCAGGAATAAATGCAAAACAACGGAGTTTTTGCATCGTGGGAGTAATTAGACTTAATAATTGGAGATTTCGAATTCTCAAGAGAGCTTTTAATTCTCTCTTTAAACGCGAATAATAAAGAAAAAAATGGAATGTATGCAAACTTTAATTTTAGAATTACGAACAAATTCAAATTTTTTTAAATTTCTCACTATTGGGAAAGTCTATTGAAAATTTCCAAATTTTTTTTTGTCTATGAAAATAAATGTAAATTTTTTGTTTATAAAGTTTATGAAAACAAGTTTACACTGAAAAAGTAAGACATAATTTTTTTCGTCGAAATATAAGAAAAAATAATTTTTACTACAAAATGAAAATTTCGAATAAATATCTATTTGTTAAAAGTTCTTGAATAGTAAAATTCAAGCCTAAATTTGACTTAAGGAATTTCATTAAAATCAGCATCAAAATTTGTTCATATCCATTTTTTTGATCCTGGATAATTTTGTTGAATTAAAAATTGTTGACATAACTTCAGTAACACTTCAGCTTGGGAATACTTTAATTTTGTTTTTCAATATTTCAAAATAAGTAATATTTTGAAATTCTGATTTAATAAATTGACAGTGCAGAAAATTAAAAAAAATAAACTAGTTTCTTCCTTAGATGTTTTTACTTTTAAATGTGAAGTAAGTTCAATAAGCTTTAAAAAATCGATTGCAACAAAACCCTTCTCTGATGTTGATTAAAAACCAAGGATAAACCTGAGATCATAAGGAAACGCACAATGCATACCTGAATGATCGGTGTCTATTGTTCGCTGGAGAATAATTGCCTGGCGTCGCAATTCCTTCTCTAATTTAGCTCTATTTGCATACGCGAGATTCATCGAGTGAGAAAAAAATTGCATCGTATACGAGAAAAATGCACATGCACACGGAAAAAAATTCTACTATAAAAAGTATAGAACTCAGTCTGCGACGGGCTAGGACTGGTACCAAACGTTATAAAAGTTGAAAGCCTCCTCCTTTAAATATTTATAAGAGATTTTAGTCTAGGACAGTTAAAAAACTACGTCACGCTATTTGAAAGATGAAATGAAAAAAAATATTAGAAAAATTAGGCGCCATGCGCCTACAAAACAGGCTTTCGTAGTCCACTAAGACGGTAATTAAGTTGTTTAAATATCCTCCTCCCTCTCCCATGATTCGATTTTATACTATCCGATACTATCTGGTCCTATCTCATCGTCCCCTTGCCCACCCTCTCCTCTCCTACAATCCTAGGTTCTACTTACACTTTTTCTTTATTTCCACTACTTCCCTTCCCGCCACCTCACTTCCAATACTTCCCCTTACCGTCACTTTACTTACAATACTTCCCCTTACGGACACCATCCTTTCATTCCATTCACGCTCACTTCTCTTCCGCTAGTGAACCTTGCTCTCTTATCCCCTCTCTTCATTAACCTACTCAACTTCCCCTCCTCTCACTTCCCCTGTATTCACTTTCTCTACTTCCTTTACCCCTTTTCACTTCCAATACTTCCTCTTACGATTTTTCCTCTGAATTTCACTACTGCCACTCCTTTAATCCCTTTTTCCTTGTTTCCCATAATTTGTCCCTCCCTCTCTTATTTCTTCTAGTTCCCTTTCCCTTTTCTCACTTGCTCTATGTTTTATTCTTCTACCTCCTTTCTCCTCCCCTCACTTCCAATACTTTCCCTCACATCTTCTCTCCTCAATTCCACTACTTCCCCTCCCCTAATCACCTTTCCCTCGTTTCCCATTATTTCCCCTCCCTTATCTTCACTTTCACTACTTCCCTTCCCCTCTTCTTATTTCTGATACTTTCTCTTACAGCCTCGCCCTCAATTTCACTACTTCTTCTTTGCATACATCCTAAGTACTTAATGTATGCGCCTAAAATAAAATACAAAACGTACCAAAATAGTATTTTAGCAGATTTCACGGTCTGAAATGCTCCAAAAATAGGGGAAATCGGGTGTTTTTTTCACAAAAACAAAACAAATAACTTTTCGATCCAAACAAAAATAATCTTTTATCCAAAAAAAG
>JAUELO010000016.1:2551921-2565721 GCA_032357855.1 Amphibolips quercusostensackenii
TTCTGATGAAAATTCAACAATGTCATTGAAAATGAATATATTTTGTTAAAAATTTGTATTTTTCGGTGGAAAATTAACTTTTTAAAATTGAAAATGTAGCTATTATACTATTGGTTATTCCTGATAAACATTTAAATATTTCATTGAAAATTCGTTCTTTTTTTGTTGAAAATTAATTTTTTCAACTGAATATTTAACTATTTTATTATTGGTTGAAAATTGGCCGTTTCTGCTGAAAATTCAATCATTTCATTGAAAATGTATATATTTATATATATATATATTTATTGTTATTATTATTAATATCATTAGTGGTTAAAAATTGGCCGTTTCTGCTGAAAATTCTCCAATTTAATTGAAAATTCATATATTTTGTTAAAAATTGGCCTTTTTTTTTAAATTAATTTTTCTAACTGGAAATTATACTACTTTATTATTGGTTAAAAATTGGTTGATTCTGCTGAAAATTCAGTAATTTCATTGCAAGTTTATATATTTTGTTGTAAATTCGTCTTTTTTGGTTGCAAATTAATTTTTTCAATTAAATATTTAACTATTCTATCATTGGTTTAAAATTCTCCGTTTCTGATGAAAATTCAACAATGTCATTGAAAATGAATATATTTTGTTAAAAATTTGTATTTTTCGGTGGAAAATTAATTTTTTTAAATTGAAAACGTAACTATTCTATTATTGGTTATTCCTGATGAAAATTTAAATATTTCATTGAAAATTCGTTCTTTTTTGGTTGAAAATTAATTTTTTCAACTGAATATTTAACTATTCTATTATTGGTTGAAAATTGGCCGTTTCTGCTGAAAATTCAACAGTTTCATTGAAAATTATATATTTTGTTGTTAATTCGGCTTTCTTGGTAGAAAATTAATTTTTTCAAGTGAAAATTAACTATTCTATTCTTTTTTAAAAATTTGCCGTTTCTGCTGAAAATTCTATAATTTCATTGAAAATTTATATATATTGTTATTATTATTAATATCATTATTGGTTGGAATTGTCCGTTTGTATTAAAAATTTACCAATTTAATTGAAAATTCATATATTTTGGTGATAAATTGGCCTTTTTTTGTAAAAAATTCATTCTTTCTACTAAAAATTAAACTATTCTTTTATTGGTTGAAAATTGGTTGTTTCTGACAAAAATTCAACAATTTCATTGCAAGTTTATATATTTTGTTGTGAATTCGTCTTTTTTGGTAGCAAATTAATTTTTTAACTAAAAATTAACTATTATATTCTTTCTTATAAATTTGCCGTTTCTGCTGAAAATTCAATAATTTCATTGAAAATTTATATATTATTATTATTATTATTATTATTATTATTATAAATATCATTATTAGTTATAAATTGGCTGTTTCTGCTAAAAATTTACCAATTTAATTGAAAATTTATATATTTTGTTGAAAATTTGTCTTTTTTAGCATATAATTAATTTTTTCAACTGGAAATTAACTATTATATTTTTTGTTAAAAATTTTCCGTTTCTGCTGAAAATTCAATAATTTTATTGAAAATTTATATATATTGTTATTATTATTATTGGTTAAAAATTGTCTGTTTCTATTAAAAATTTACCAATTTAATTAAAAACTTATATATTTTGTTAAAATTTTTTTTTTTTTTCGTAAAAACTTAATTTTTCTAACTGAAAATTAAACTATTCTATTGTTGGTTGAAAATTGGTTGTTTCTGCTGAAAATTCAACAATTTCATTGCAAATGTATATATTTTGTTGTAAATTCGTCTTTTTTGGTTGCAAATTAATTTTTTCACTTAAATATTTAAGTATTCTATTATTGGTTCAAAATTGTCCGTTTCTGATGAAAATTTAACAACTTCATTGAAAATGTATATATTTTGTTGAAAATTTGTCTTTTTCGGTGGAAAATTAATTCTTTTGAAGTGAAAATTTAACTATTTTATTATTAGTTGTTTCTTATGAAAATTTAGATATTTAATTGAAAATTTGTTTTTTTCTGGTTGCAACTTAATTTTGCAACTGAATATTCAACTATTACATTATTGTCATCAAAATGCTCGATCCTGATGAAAATTCAACAAATTTATTAAAAATTTATGTATTTTATTCAAAATTTAGTTCTTTTTTGGTTAAAAATTAATTTTTCCAAATGAATATTGAACTGTTCTATTATTGAATGAAAATAAGCCGATTATGTTGAAAATTCAACAGTTTAATTAAAAATGTATATATCTTATTGTTAATTCGGCTTTTTTGGTAGAAAATTAATTTTTTCAACTAAAAATTAAACTATTTTTTTTTTGTTAAAATTTGGCCATTTCTGCTGAAAGTTTAACAATTTTATCAAAAAATATATATATTTTATCGAAAATTCGTTTTTTTTTTTAGTTGAAAATTAATTTTTTGAACTTAAAATTAAACTATTCTATTATTGGTTCAAAATTGGCCGTTTCTGCTAAAAATTCAACAATTTCATCAAAAATTTATATATTTCATCAAGAATATATTTCTTTTTTGCTGCAAATTAATTGCGTTTAACGGAATATTCAAGTATTTTATTATTTGTTGAAAATTTGCCGTTTCTGCAGAAAATTCAATAGTTTCACTGAAGATTTAGATATTTTGTTGTTAATTCGGCTTTTTAGGTAGAAAATTAATGTATCTCACTCAAAATTAAACTATTCTATTATTGGTTAAAAATTGGTTGTTCCTGCTGAAAATTTTTATATTTTGTTGTAAATTTGTATTTTTGGATAGAAAAATAATGTTCTTGATTAAAAATTTAACTGCTTGCTTGACAGTTGAACTCCGTTGTTAAGAATTCATTGTGTTAGTTGTTGATCCATCTTTTTGGTTGAAGATTTGTTTCGTTTTTGGTTAGAAGTTAACTGTTTCATTAAAAAATTTAGCTATTCTATTTTGGTTGAAAATGAATCGTTTTTAGTTGAAAATTCAACTATTTAATTTTTCATTGCGAATTTATATTTTTTGGTTGAAAACTCAACTACTTGCTTAAAAGTTGAACTAATTTGTTACAAATTTATTTTATAGGTTAAAGATTTAACTATTTTGTTGAAAATTCCTTCTTTTTTCGTTGCCAATTAATTTTTTTATCTGAAAATTTAACTAAGATATCTTTGGTGTAAAATTGACCGCTTCTGCTTAAAATTCAACAATTTCATTGAAAATTAATATATTTTGTTTTAAATTCGTCTTTTTTATAGAAAATTAATCTCCTTGATTGAAAATTCATAAATTTTTAATTAAAATTAAAATAGTTACACTTTTAGTAAAAAATTAATGCCCACCAAAAAAACAACTAATATCCAACCAATAAAATGAATTTTCAATTAAAAATTGAATGGGTGAATTATCAGTAAAAAATAAATTCTTACGAAAAAAACGAACTTTCACCAGAATACATCAATTTCAAACTAAAAAGATGATTTTTTAACTAGAAAAGATAAATTTTTAATCAGAAATGGAATAGTTTACTTTTTATATTAAAAAATTCATTAAATTTGAGACAAAATAGCTTAATTTTTAACCAAAGAGATTAATTATTAATTAAAATAATATATATTTTAATTTTCAGTTTATAAATTAATTTTTAACCAAACTAAAATCGAATTTTGAATCAAATAGTCGAATTTCGACCAAAAAAGTCTTGGAAATTTAACAATTTGGTTAAAAAAAATTATCTTTTTCTCTTGACTGAAAATTTTTTTTTGGTAAAAAATTCATCTATTTTGTTAAAAATTCGACTTTCATGGATAATTTCAACTGTTTTTTATTAACGCTTTTATTCTTTTTTGGTTGGAATATAAACTAATATAAAAAAATGTTGCAGGAGATTCATAATTTTAATTACAAAATTCATATCTTTGGTTGAAAATTTAACTCATTTGTTAAAAATTCATTTTGTTTTATAAAAATTGAACAATTTTATTAAAAATTTGTTTGCTTTTCGTTGAAAATAAATTTTTCAAACTGAAAATTGAATTTTTCCATTTTCAATTGAAAATTCATCTCTTTAGTAGAAAATTAAACTATTTTGTTGGAAATGCGCCTTTTTTGGTCGAATTCAACTGTTTTTTTAACTTAAATTTTTTTTGTTAAAATATAAAGTTTTATTTCTTAAGATATTTTTTTGTGAAATATTCATTATTTTTATTGAAAATTTAACTTTTTGGTTGGAACTTCAAATATTTTGTTGAAAACACGTGTTTTTGGTGAAAATTTTTTTTTTTTAATTTACATATTTCTTTTTTCGATAAAAATTTATGTTTCTTAGTTAAAAATTGGTCTTTTTTTATTGAAAGTGGAGCTTTTTTTAAAAAAATTCGACTTTTTTTTGTTGAATTTAATGATTAAGAATTACATTTTTTTTATCAAAATATGAACTATTATAAAAAAAAAAATTTTTCTGAAAGATTCATAATTTCAATTACAAATTCATCTTTTTGGTTGTGAATTTAACTATTTTGTTGAAAACACGTGTTTTTAGTAAAACTTAATTTTTTAAAATAAAAATTGAACTATTCCATTTTTCGATGAACATTTTTGTTTTTAGCTGAAAATTGCTTGTTTTTTTTTTAAAGTTGAACTCTTCTGTGAAAAATTCATTCTCTTTCTTGGAAATTTTACAATTTCATTGAAAATTCCTCTGTTTTTTATTTGAAAACTAATTTTTTTCATTAAGAATTGAACATTGCAATTTTCAATTTAAAATTCATCTTTTTGGTTCAAAATTAAAATATTATGTTAAAAATTCGACTTTTTTCGTTGAATTTAATTGTTTTTTTATTAAAAATTTTAATATTTTTAAGTTAAAATATTAAGTATCATTTTTTTAAATTAATTTTTTTTAAATTTGTGTCTTTTTTTGAAAATTGAACTATTTTGTTGAAAATTCGTTCTTTTTGTTTGAAAGTTGTCCTCTTTTGTTTAAAATTCATTTTGATTTTTAAAATGTAAAAATTTTTTAGAAAAATGAAATTAAACGATTAAAAATAGTTAAGTTTTTATTTATTTAAGTTAAAAATAGTTAACAATTAAGTTTGGTTTAAAATTAAACTATTTTTTTTTAAATTTGACTTTTTTGGTAGAATGCAACTGTTTTTTATTAAAGATTTTAATATTTTTTGGTTGCAATATCCTGTATTATTTTTTTTAAATTTCTATTTGGGGAATATTTATTATTTTAAATCAAAATTCATCTTCTTGGCCGAAAAATTAACTCTTTTTTTAAAAATACGTGTTCTTAGTGAAAATTAATCTTTTTAAATGAAAATTTAACTATTCCATTTTTCGATAAAAATTATGCTTCTTAGTTGAAAATTGGTCTTTTATGGTGAAGACTTAAACGCAATTTTTATAATAATAAATATTAAAAGTGATAATTATTTTGTTAAAAATTCCTTTTTTTGGTAGAAAATTAATCTCCCAGGTAGAAAATTTATCGTTTTGGTTAAAATTCCACTAGTTCGTTGAAAGTGGTACTCTTTTGTTAAAAATTCGAATTTTTTTGTTAAATTTAACTGTTTTTAATAAAAACTCAAGTCTTTTTAGTTCAAACATTAACTATTATTAAACAAAAAATTAATGGTTTTTCTGGAAGATTCATTATTTCAATTTTTTTTGTTGAAAATTTGTCTTTTTTGGTTAGAGTTGAACTTTTTTGAAACAATTTATTTGTTTTATTAAAAATTTAACAATTTTATTAAAAATTAATTTTTTAAATTGAAAATTAAACTTTCTATTTTCAATCCAAAATTCACCTTTTTGGTTAAAAATTAAACTATTTTGTTGAAATTTGACCTCTTTGACTGGATTCGACTATTTGTTAAAGATTAGTTTAAGATTGAACTATTTTATTAAAAACACGTGTTTTTGGTCAAAATTAATTTTTTAAAATAAAAATTTAACTATTCCATTTTTTAATAAAAATTTATGCTTTTAGTTGAAAATTGGTATTTTTTTGTTAAAAGTGGAACTCTTTTGTTAACAAGTTTACTTTTTTGCTTGAATTGAACCGTGTTTTATTAAAAATAAATTTCTTTTTAGTTGAAGCATCAACTATTATTCAAGAAGATATTTTATTTTTGAAAGATTCATAATTTTAATTACAAATTCCTCTCTTTGGTCAAAAATTAAACTCTTTTGTTAAATATTCATTTTGTTTTTTGAAAATTTAACAATTTTATTGACAAATTAAGTTTAACTTCAAAAATAGTTAAGTTTTATAATATTTAAGTTGAAAACAGTTAAAAATTAAGTTGTTAAATTTTTTTTGTTAAAAATTATTTTGTTTTTTAAAAATTTAATAATTTTATTGAAAATTCGTTTGTTTTTGGTTGGAAATTAATTTTTGCAACAAAAAAGTTAACTTTTCCAGTTTCAATTGATATATCACCTCTTTGGTTGAAAATTAAACTATTTTGTTAAAAAATGGACTTTTTTGAATGAATTTAACTGTTATTTAAAAAAAATTATAATATTTTTTGGTTGAAATAGCAAGCATTATTTTCTTAAATTATTATTTTTGTTTAGTGTTTATTATTTTAATTAAAAATTTATCTTTTTGGATGGAAATTTAACTATTTTGTTGAAAACACATGTTTTTGGTGAAAACGTATATATTTTTAAAAAATAAAAATTAAACTCTTCTATTTTTCGATAAAATTGATGATTTTTATTGAAAATTGTTTTTTTTCCAGTTGAAAATTAAATTCATTTGTTAAAAATTTAACTACGTCCTTGGAAAGTCGTATACTTTGTTGAAAATTCCTCTTTTTTGGTAGAAAATTAATCTTCCAGGTTGGAAATTCATAGTTTTGGTTGAAAATTTTACTACTTGATTGAAAGTGGAACTCTTTTGTGAAAAATTCATCATTTTTTTTAAATTTAACTGTTTTCTATTGAAAATTTGAATCTGTTTTAGCTAAAACATCAACTATCATTAAACAAAAAATTAAGTTTTTTTTGTGGAAGATTTATAATTTTAATTACAAATTCATTTTTTTTAGTTTAAAATTTAAACATTTTGTTGAAAATTCGTCTTTTTGGTTGAAAGTTGAACTCTTTTGTTAAAAATTAATTTGTTTTTTTGTTGAAAATTCAACAATTTCATTGAAAATTTTGTTGGTTTTTTGATAGAAAACTAATCTTCTATCTTAAAAATTAATTCTTTTAATTAAAATTAATTGAAATTGAAATTAAAAATTATTATTTTGAGTAGAAGACTTTTTTGAAAAGCCCCATGTATGAACTTTTTTTTGCTATCAAAATCTATTCTCAAATCTGGCACAGTTTTACAAAAGCCTGTCCCTTCTTTAATTCATTAGTAAAATATTTTTTTTGTGTTTGAAAAGAGTAAAGGAAAATATCACAGTAGAGTAAATCGCTGAGATTTTACAATTTCGAGATTGAAGTCGAATACAGCGATATTCACTGGACAAACACTTGAAAGCATTTCTATAGATACGGGCAGTCGTTGAATGTCACGTAACCAGCTATAGCCAAATAGGCGAACAAACCACCCAAACCACCAGCATATATTGGAAATCCGCCAACAAATACAAATATACTCTAGTATTCGAATTCCGCCAACTATAGTCTATAAGAGTGGATATTCGCACAGTAAATTAAGCACTGTTTCCGTTTCTCCGTCAGCTGAAAACCCTTCCTTGTTATGATTCTCCATTCAAGCTGAATTTCCGCAATCGAGGCATTTAGATACACCACTTTTGTGATATATTTATCTCAATATTCCCTAAAAAGATATATCTTTGTACCTTTCGGCATACAAAAGAGAGTAGATAAACAGGAGGAGTTCTGGATACGAATTCCTACCTTACCGACATCGCGAACGTTCGACAACTACAGTGGTTTATGTCCATGCTATGTTTCTATAACGTTATCAGCACTTTTCAAAAGGATTATAGAACTTAGTACGGACATGAACCACTTAAGCTGCGGAACGTTTTTGAGGTCGGTAATATAGGCATTCGTATGAGAAACTTGCTCTTACCTACTGCAGAAAATATAAGAATAATGTTATTCTTCGAGCGAATTTTCGCAATCAAGGAATTTAGACACACTACTTTTGTGTTCTATTCATTTCAACATTCCATTAAAATAAATATCTTTGTTCCTTTCGAAATAAAGAAAAGACTGGATAGGAGGATTTCTTGATACGATTTCCTACTCTACCGACTTCGAGAAAGTTCGCCAGCTCAAGTGGTTCATGTCCGTACTGTTTCTATAACGTCATCAGTACCTTTTGAGAAGGTTATAGAAACTTAGCACGGACATGAACCACTTAAGCTGCGGAACGCTCTCGAGGTCGGTAAGGAAGGAATTCGTATCAGAAACTTGCCCTTCCTACTGCAGAAAATCTAACAAAAATGTTATTCTTCGAGCGAATTCCCGCAATCAAGGAAATTAGATACACTACTTTTGTGATCTATTTAACACATTATTCCGTTTTTAGAAATATCTTTGTTCCTTTCAAAGTAAGAAGAGAGTGGGTAGGAGGATTTCTGGATACGAATTCCTACATTACCGACTTCGAGACCGTTCGCCAGCTCAAGTGGTTCATGTCCGTACTGTTTCTATAACGTCATTAGTACCTTTTGAGAAGATTAGAGAAACTTAGCACGGACATGAACCACTTAAGCTGCAGAACACTCTCGAGGTCAGTAAGGTAGAAATTCGTATCAGAAACTTGCTTTTACTTACTTCAGAAAATGTAAGAAAAATGTTATTCTTCGAGCGAATTTCCGCAATCAAGGAATTTAGACACACTACTTTTGTGATCTATTCATTTCAACATTCCATTAAAATATATATCTTTGTTCCTATCGAAATAAAGAAGAGATTGGATAGGAGGATTACTGGATACGAACTCCTACTTTACCGACCTTGAGGCTGTTCGACAGCTGAAGTGGTTCATGTTCATGCTATATTTTTATAACATCCTTGGTACCCTTTAAGAATATTATAGAAATTTAGCACGGACATGAACCGCTTGAGCTGCGGAACACTCACGAAACCGGTAATGTAGGAATAAGTATCTAAAACTAAACCTCATCTACTAAAGAAAATCCAAAAAAATGAAAATATACTGTAACATTCAAATACTGCCAACTATAGTCTATAGGAGTGGATATTCGCACAGTTAATTAAGCACGTCATCAGCATCTTTCGAGAAGATTATAGAAACTTAGTACGGACATGAACCATTCAAGCTGTGAAACGCTCTCGAGGCCGGTAAGGTAGAAATTCGTTTCAGAAATTTGCCCTCATCTACTGCAGAAAATCTAAGGAAAATGTTATTCTTTAAGCTGATTTCCGCAATCAAGGAATTTAGACACACTACTTTTGTGAACTATTTATTTTAACATTCCATAAAAATAAATATCTTTGTTCCTTTCGAAATAAAGAAGAGAGTGGATAGAAGGACTTCTAGATACGAATTCCTACCTTACCGACTTCGAGACCGTTCAACAGCTAAAGTCGTTTATGTCCGTGCTATTTTTCTAGAAAGTTATCGGTACCTTTTAAGAAGATTATAGAAACTTAGCACGGACATGAACCACTTCAGCTGCGTAACGCTCTCGAGGCCAGTAAGGTACGAATTTGTATGTGAAACTCGATATTATTCGCTGAAGAAAGTTCAAAGAAATGCACATAAAGAAGAAAGTAGATAGACAAGAGGAATTCTGTATACGAACTTCTACCTTGCCGACATCGAGACCGTTCGATAGCCAAAGTGGTTCATGTCCGTGCTATGTTTCTATAACGTGATCGGTACTTAAATTAAAAAGTCGAATGTATCAAAAAATAATTGACTTTTAAACACAAAAAGAATAATTTTTATTAAAAAAAAAAAATTTTTAGCTAAATAGTTGCATTTTCATCTGGAAAAGATACATTACTCACTAAACAGTTTCATTTTGATCTAAAAAAGATAAATTTTCTATTAAAATTGAAAAGTTTACATTTTTACTTCAAAATTAATATTCAACAAAAATAGAAAAAATTTCTAACCAATTAAAAATTTTAAATTTTTTTGAAATTTCAATTTAAAATTTTAATTTTCAATAAAAATTAAATAATGAAATTATCAGCTGAAAAATTAATTTTCAACCAAAAAAAACGTATTCTCAATAAAATAGTATAATTTCAACCAAAGAATTTTGAAATAAAAAAAAATAAATTTCTAATTAATTTTTTAACCAATTAGTAGAATTTGTAACCAAAACAGCCATATGAATATTTTTTTCACTCTTGACTGAAAAATCTTTCTTGGTTGAAAATTCAACTATTTTCTTAAAAATTTGATTTTTTTAGGTTGAGTTAAACTTTTTTTTATTAAACATTTTTATTTTTTTATACTAACTATCATTTTTTAAACAATTTTTTGTGTGGAAAATTGAGCATTTTAATTAGAAATTCATTTCTTTTGTTAAAAGTTCAACTATTTTGTTAAAAAATTGTCTTTTATTGTTAAAAATAAATTTGTTTAGTTGAAAATTTAACTTTTCCATTTTTGGATAAAAATTCAAATGTTTAGTTAACAATTTTTCTTTTTGGGGTTAAAAATCAACTACATGTTTCAGTAAAAATTCAACTATTTGGTTGAAAATTAGTTTTTTTTTCTTGGTTACAAATTATTTCAACTGAAAATTTAACTGTTTCATTCTTTGTAAAAAATTGATATTTTTAATTTAAAAATTAGTTATTTCTGGTTGAAATACTTTGTTAAAAAATCATTTATTATTAAAAATTTGACTATTTAGATGAAATTTCATGAATTTCATAGAAAATTTCTCTTTTTTGACTTAAAACTAATCTTTCAGGTTTTAAATTCATATTTCTTTAAAAATTTAACTACGTGATCAAAAGTGGAACTCTTTCTTTAAAAATTAATTTTTTTGGTTGAAGACTTTTGTTCGAAACTCATCTACTATTTTGTTATTAAAGATTAAATTTTTCAACAGAAAATTGAACTATTCAATTTTTGGTTGAAAATTTATGTTTCATAGGTGAGAATTTAACTATTTGGTTAAAAATTGATGAATTTCGTTGAAAATGCATCATTTTGGTTTAAAGCTTGTCCACTTGATTAAAAGCTGACCTCCTTTGATAAAAATTCACTGCTTTATTTTTTATTTATATTTTTTTATTTATTTATAATTAAACTATTTAGTTGAAAATTAATCCTGGGGTAGGCAGGGAAGTCCTGGATACGAATTTCTACCTTACCGACTTCGAGACCGCTCGAAGGCTAAAGTGGTTCAAGTTCGTACTAAGTTTCTGTAACATCATCAGCACCTTTCAGAAATATCATAAAAACTTAGCCTGTTCATAAACCGCTTAAGCTGCCGAAAACTCTCTGTCAGTAAGATAGGAATTCTTATCTAAAACTCGCCCTTATCTGTTGCAATCAAGGAATTTAGATAAACTTTTTTGAGATCTATTTATCTCACCATTTTCTAAAAATAAGTGTCTTTGTTTCTTTCCACATAAAGAAGAGCCTAAATAAACCGGAGGAATTCTGGATACAAATTTCTACCTTACCGACTTTGAGAACTTCCGACAGTTTAGGTGGTTCATGTCCGTGCTAAGTTTTTACAAGGTAACTTTCCAGAAAATTCAATATGAATTTTAAAATTCCTAAAATTCCAAGTCGTGGTACAATATATTTTCAAAAAAATAGTTTCATTTTTAACCAAAAGAGATGAATTTTTAATCCAAAAGGACGAATTTTCAACGATAGAATTTGGGTTTCAAACTAAAAAGTATAATGTTGTAGAAAACAGCTGGATTTTTATTTCAAGGATAAATCTTTAACAAAAAGATCATTTTCAACCAAAAAAGGTGAGTTTTCTTTCCAATAGTTAAATTAAAAAAAAAAATAATTTTCAAGACAAGACAGATTTTTTAGAAAGAAGTAGAATTTTCATCAAAAAAGTTAATTTTATCAAATTTTCAAATTTCCAAGACAAACAGACTGATTTTATAGAAGACAACAGAATTTTTAATAAAAAAGTTAATTCTCTACCAGGAAAAAATAATTTTTAATTGAAATGTTTATTAAAAAAAAATAATAAATTTTCAAGGCAAAAAGACGAATTTTTCAGGTGACAGTTGGATTTTGAACAAAAAAAATGAGTTTTAATCAAGAAAGATGAATTTTATTTTTAACCAGCAAAGATAATTTTTTCTACCAATGAATATAAATGAATATAAAATAAGTTAATAAAATAAAATAAGTGCAAAAAAATAGTTACATTTTAAAGTTAAATTTAAGGAAAGATGAATTTCCATAAAAAAGATTAATTTTTACCTCAAAAAATAATTTTTTAGTATGGAAGTCGAATTTTTAATCAGATTGTTGCACTTTCATATAAAAAAATTTTTAATCAAATAGTTGAATTTTCAAATGGAAGAGGTACATTTTCAATAAAAATTGGGGTAGTTTAATTTACAGAAAAAAATTAGTTTTAACCAAAAAAAACATTTCCAACAAAAATGAAAAAATTTTAACCAAAAATATAAATTTTCAAAAAAGAAGATTTATTTTTAATCAAAAATAGTTTAGTTTTTAACTAAATAATTAAATTTTTAACTAAATAGTAAACTTTTAACCAAAACAGACTTTTAGTTAAAATTTTTTTCTTCGTGTATTAAAGAATCTTTCTTATTTGGAAATTCAACTAATTTGTAAAAAATTTGACTTTCTTAATTAAATTTAGCTGTTTTTTGATTGAAAATTGAATCTTTTTGCTTGAAATATCAAATAATATTACCAGAAAAATTAATTTTTTGTGAAAGATTTATAATTTTAATTAAAAATTCATCTCTTTGTTTGAAAATTAAATTATTTTGTTGAAAATTGGTTTATTTTTTGTTAAAAATGAATTTTTTAAAATGAAAATTAAATTATTTTATTTTTGGTAGAAAATTCAACTCTTTTATTGACAATTATTATTTTCAGGTTAAAAATTCAACGACATTTTCGTCTTTTTTGGTTAAAAGTTGCACTTCTTTGTTAAAAATTCAACTACTTGGTCGAAAATTGTTGTATTTTGTTAAATTTTTTTTGTGTACAACATAATCTTCTATGTAAAAAATTCATCTCTCAAGTTACAAATTCCACCACTTGGTTAAAAATGTAACCGTTTTCCTAAAAAAGAAATAATTTTTTTCATAAAGACTTTTGTAGAAAATTTATTCTTTTTAAAAAAAAATTGAGCTATTTCATTTTTTAATCAAAATTAACTTTTCTAAATAAAAATTTAACCATGTGGCTGAAAATTTATATATATATTTTTAAAGAATCGTCATTTTGGTAGAAAATTTATCTTCTTGGGTAAAAATGTATCTTTTTGATCAAAAGTTTGACTACTTGGTTGGCTTTTATTAAAAAATTTATTTTTTAGGTTGATGTTTCATCATTTTATTTTACTATTATTTTCTTTAGCTATTCCATTTCTGGTTGTAAATTTATCTTTTTTTGTTCAAAATTGAACTGTTTGGTCGAATATTTTCATCTTGCTTATTTAAAAATTTTACGATTTCTTCAACATTTTCTGTTGGTCCTAAGAACTGGTAAATCTTCTAGAAGTGGAAGCCCGGGACTATAGCTGAATCTAATGGATCACTTTTTTAAAGAAAAAATATGAATTTACAGAGTCATAGAGATTTATAGCCCAATATATAAAAATTTGAATTTTTCTGACACCCTATAATTCAAAATTACATAAAACATTCCTTATTTCAGAAAAGCT
>JAUELO010000016.1:2594354-2613569 GCA_032357855.1 Amphibolips quercusostensackenii
GATCTATTTTTCTCTTGAAGAAAAAGTCAGATTTTAGTGTCGAATTTAGTTTCTCTTGATCAGCGACTCTCAGCGCATTGTCTTCGGACGTTTCCTTCCGGCGCTGTGCTTCCGATCGCGAAAGCTGCCTAGTTTCCGCCGCGCAAAATTCCGGCAGTGATTTCTTCAGAATTTCGCGCTGCCAATTAGACACGTAATGAATTAATGCTGACTGGAAAGCTTTGACTTAATTTTTGCAAGGACGGCTCGTGTCCGCCTCACGTCGCGATTGCATTATTATATTCCGCACGAAATAAAAAAAAAAATATTTTCATGAAAGAGAATGAGAAGAATGATAGGATTAAAAAGGAAGTAGAACGAACGTCAAGACGTTGCATTTCGACTAGTCTTGGGGACAATAGTCCTTGTTGCAATTTTTTGCAGTTATGAATGCACTCTGTTCTCGCGGTACCTTTTTTTCTAGAAGCTGTATACAGGCCTTACAGACAGATTTGGTCCCTATGGTACCCTATTTGCATCCCATAATGGAACTTCAAAAAATGTATACTAAGATCAAAGCTTTCAAGAGTCAGGCATTTTGAAAAAAAATAGCAAGAATCAGTGAATCTTTGTAAGAAGTAGGGGAGAGTGGGGTATGGTGCCGGGCTTTGAATGAAATGTGCTGTAAATTATAATCGAAATGTGATTTTAATGTCTGTATTTTTTGGTGAGAATTCTACATTATCAGGTGACATATCTCATTACCTTAAACCGTTTTTGATTACGTCATTACTCGGTATTTAATTAGTTCCTTTGTCATGCATTTCGTTCAGCGTATCTCATACCATGGGGCATGGTGTCCGTCATATTACTGCCGGTTTATTTCAATAATATAAACAATGTAGAATTAAAATGTGCATAGAATTTCTGGGAGTATATTATGTAACGAAAAAAATGCTTTGAGACATTGTCAACAATAAATAAATGTTTTCTTACCAATCAAAGTAAAGTATGGCGCAAAACCTAGTTATAACCTTTTACTCGAAATCATGTATATTGATTTATTGTTCAACTAAGAACATCCTAATGAATAAAAAGAATTAAAGTGCGTTTAAAATAGAAAATCATAGTTGGGAAGGGAAGCAACTTCATAACAATAAGTTTTAATATTTTTAGGGTTATAACCTTAGGTTTGCATGCTGGTCTTTTCATAGGAATAGAACATAAAATTGCGCGTTTAAGCAAAGAGAATCCTTTCAAGTATATTTTGATGGAAAATTTTACATGATTCACATGATAACTAACTTTCTGAGTTTTTCTACATTATCGAACAAATTACCGACTTGCTATTAAACACTGTTACCATCTCCACAACATTTTTCGGACATCATGCCCCGTTTGTCATGTTGCAAGATTTTGTTAATTTTAATATCCTTAGAACGTTTATTAAAATAATTTATGACGCCAGAAGTTTCAATAAATACTTTACCTATTAGAATCTAATACTTTCATGCTTCAAGTATTTCAAAATATGCAATATATTTGTTATATCATACATATATATATAATTTATATTAATAATATTTTTTATTAATTATATTGATTTATATATATACATATTTCAAATTAAGCACTTACAAGTGCTTTATTTCTGCCAAAGACTTTTCTATATGTTTCCGCCAAAGCTTTTTTTTATAATAAGTCTTCTGACACGTAGTTTAAAACAAAAATTTCATCACATCACTATTTTTCCGAAAAAGTAAAGTCGTTTAATGCAAAAAAAAAACTAATATGAAAATCAACAAGCGTGATCGTTTTTTGTAATTGACATCATGCCCCACATCGTCACTGTACCCCACTCCTCCCTGACTGAAGAAGAATTAGAGCTGCTCACAGATACGTTTTGAAATTAAAGTATTTTTTTGCTGATTTGGAATGTTAAAATAATTTTATTTTATATACCGGCATGATCAACCGCGCGCGTGTTGTGTTTTCGGTTTGAGGGGTAAAATAATTTTTAATACAAAAAGCTAAAGTTAGACTCTGAAAAATGAGAACAAGGAAATAAGTATTTTAAATTTGTTTTTAAAGTTACATAAATATAATTATCCTAAGATTTTGGAAAATTTAGTTATTTTACAAGATTTAAAAAAATTTTAATCAGCATAAAAGGTATTCAGGATTTCTGACAGTTTGGATGAAATTTAAAAATATTTTTAAAATAAATCTTTTCAAGGTTTTAAATATATTGAATCTTTTTAAACTTTCTAAAATTCTTCTAAAATTTTTAGATATCTTTTGAAATGTTTGTAATTTTTATTCAAAAATTCATTTTTCAAATTAAGAAATCACCTAAAAGTTTTGCAAAAAATTAAAAAATTGTTTTTCATTCTCTCGAAATCTTCCAAAATTCTAAAAAAGATTCCAAGGTTATTTCCTGAAATCTTGAAGAATATAAATTTTGTGTAAAATTTTTCGAAATATTTTTAAATTCCAAATTATTTTTAAATTTTTCAAAAGTTTCAATACTTCTATCTCATAAAAATAATTTTAAAAATTTCCTAACTTCAAAACAAATTCTGTAAAATTAGAAAAATTGCCATTAAATTTTCCAGATTCTTTTTGACAATTTTGAAAATCTTTTTGAATATTCGCTGAAAATTAATTTTACAAAATAAATATTCAATAACAATTTTTCCAAGTATCTTTCGAAAATTCGTTTATTTTCTTTACATCTTCGAAAAATTCTAAACAGCTTCTAATTTTTTTTCTTTATTTTCAAAAAATCTACATCTTGTTTTAAATTTTTTGAAATAATTTTAAATTCTTAATTATTTGTGAATATTTTCAAAATTTTTCACCTCACCAATTAAATATCATAAAATTATTAGAATATTTTCAAACAATTTTTTTAAATATGCATAATTAAAAAAATGTCCATGAAATATTCCAGATTCTTTTCTGACAATTATGGAAATTTTTTGACATTTTCAAGATACTCTCTTAAAATCACTTTTTTTAGAATAAAAATCTTTAAAAATTTTCTCAGAAATCCTTAGAAAACTTTTTTAATTCTCTTGAAACCTTTCAAAAATCTTAAAAGCTTCAAAACTTTTTCTTAGAAATCCTGAAAAATGTACATATCACTTGAATTTAATTTAACTTTTTTAAAATGTTGTAATCTTGAAAAATAAAAAAATTGTCCTTTTAAATCTACTACATTCTTTTGTTTGTGTATTACATTCAAAATTCATCTTTTAGGAAATCATTTTAAATATTTCTTGAAATGTTTTAAAATCTTTGTCCATTTTCTTTTAAAATTCATTTTTTAAATAAAAAATCATTTGAATTTTACCCAAGAATCTTTAGAATTTTTTTTTATTTTCTTGAAACCTGTCCAAATTCTCAAAAAGCTTCTAAACTTTTTGTTAAAAATCGTTTTAAAAATCTACATTTTGTTTGAAATTTTTCTCAAACTTGTCAAGATTTAAAGTATTTTGGAATCTTTTTAAGACTTTTATATATCATTTAAACTTTTTCAAATTTTTTTCTAAAATTTTGTAATCTTGCAACAAAAATTTGGCTTAAAAATCAGTTCTACATACTTTATCTAAATTTTAGAAAATCATTTGAAATGTTTTTAAATCTTTTTCAATTTCGTGTGAAAATTCGTTTTTAAAAATATAACTTATTTGAGATTCCTCCAAAATTTTAAAGAAATTTGTTTTGATTTTCTTGTAACCTTTCAAAATTTTTAAAGTCTTCAAAAATCTACAACATTATTTTTTCATAATAAAAAATCATTTTAAGTTTTCACAGAAATCCTCAGACAATTTTTTTACTCTCATCAACTTTTTATTCTCTTTAACTTTTTGTTCGAAATCTTTAAAAATCTAAATTTTATCTGATAATTTTTGAAATAGTGTCAGGATTTAAATTATTTTCCAATATTTTTAAAACTTCTAAATAAAGTTTAAAATAATTCAGTTTTTCTAAAAAAAATTAGATTCTGCAAAATGAAAAAATTGTCTTAAAATCTTTCCGATCATTTTTTGATATTATTTGAAATTGTTAAAACTTAAAATTAATATTTTAAAACGAAACCTAAGTCATTAAAAAAGTTTCCAGAATTCATATTGTCCGTGATGATGATTTTTAAAGATATTCAAGTTTTTGTCCATAATTTCATTTTTTTTTGTCTTTTTGAAAATACGTAAAAAAAGTGTAAAAAATTTATTGTAGTAGCCAAATGATAAGAAAAGAATTACTTCTTAATATCAAAAAATTAATTATAAATTAAACTTTCTCTTTTATTAGTAATGTTTAGAAACATTTTGAAATAAATTACATCTTGGAGTAAAATTACTGGTTTGGAAATTGTTATTCATAAAATTAATGTTGCAAAAGATTCGTAATCATTATTAATAGATAAACAAACAGATATAAATAAATAATCGAATTCAGATTCCGGACAGTTCATAATATTACCGAGTTTGAAAAATCCCAAATAAAAAAATTCCCGAATTTAAACAATTAAAATTTTTTAAATATATTATTTATTGATCAAATATACAATAATCAAATTTACAATTTTTTTTCAAGTTTAAAGTTTCTTGAATTATTGTTGAATTTAAAATAAAAATAATTGAAAAAAAATTGCAGCCAGAAGTAAATTCCTTTCGATTATTGTTACTTTGAGTTCAAACAGCAATTGTAGAAACTTCAAACATTAAAAATATTTTTTCTATAAAAATATTTGATTATTGTATTTTTCGTGAATAAATAATATTTAGAAAAAATGAAATTGTTTAAATTCGGGAATTTTCTAGTTTGAATATTTTATTATTCGGCAATTTTCTGTCGAGAGTTTTCAAATTCGGTAATATCATAAACTGTTTGAGACGTTTATTATTCGGGAATTTCATTTTTGGGGATTTTTTAGTCGTCTCGACTAGCCCAATATTTTTCGTAAGCTTGACTAAGTAGTCTTCCCGAATTTTCGGGACTAGTCCATCCCCTTTTCCAACTCCCCTAATTTTTCGGGACGACTAGACACAGCCTTTCATAATATCCTTTGATAGAATATTAATCTTTTCATTCCTTTTACAAAGTTTTGTATTTTTGTATCGAATTTTACTAGTGTCCAAAAATAATCTGACTTGTTTCTACAAGCCTCTTTCTTTATGACCTGGTCCAACACTTAGAGATGCTTTGATAGCACTTTATAGCTATTTACCAATCGTGATTTCTGCTTTAATTTGAGTCGACCCTTTGCTCGTCAGTTATAGGATTAGACAAGACCTTCCACACCCTCGACACAAACATGATGCTGTTTACATCAAAAGACACGTATCGAGAGCAGCTGTCACGCGAGAGGGAAAACGGGCGGTCCTAAAGTGGTTGTTTGCAGAAAATTAGACGAATTTAGATTTTTACATTCTCGTCCTAATGAGAAGGTATTGGTTTTATTTTTAAAATCTGACTTAGTCGGTTTTCATCAAGTATCCACGTTTTGAGACTCCCTGAGTCAGAAAAAACGATTTTTACGAAGGTGTTTGTCTGTCTGTAGCCTGTAGGCACGAGAACTTTTGAAAAAATGATCAGATTGGATGGAGCCTTGGCAAACTTTTTTAAAGCCTAAAAGAACAAGACAGGTTTGTTAGCCAGTTATTTTGGATGAAAACTTTAAAGGTCAAAGCATTTTCAAATTTTTTTTTCAAAAGTTAAAAATTCTATGCACGGCTATTTGTAGTACTCGAAAAGTCGAACAATTTATTCCCAGAACTCTTTGCCGATAAAAATAGAATTATAAGTTACAGCAGAGTTATGGCCGAATGAGCTTTAACAAAAGAGAATTCACAATCACTAAATTTCAGTTGTCAATGATTTAACCTTTAATTTCAAAAGACCTATGCAAAAATGTGGAGATGTACAATGACCGAGCGCGTAGTGCGTGGTAAATACATTATCGAGCGCGAAGCGCAAGATGCAAAAGTTAAGCGCCACAGGCGCGCTCAAAAATGCGAGCTGCACGCGCAGAGCGCGATGCAAATGTCATAAAAATGTGATTCAAATTGAAATTGAATTTTAAATAAAAAATGTGAGTTTTAAATCGCATTCTAAGGGTATAGGCTGGATCACAATTAGCAATTTCGAAGTCCGGAGTATTGTAACGATCCGCTCAGTCAATTGCTAATATTGCTCTCGCTAGGGTTGGCTCTGGTGGACGAGAGTACTCGTTCAAAATGAAACCGAGTTATCTCTATCTTTATCTGGTAATCTATATTTTTCTCCGCGTCTCTCTTTTTAATTCTCTTTTACGCTTAAACTATTTCAAATCAGAAATCGCTTATTAAAATTGTTTACAATAATGAAAATAGTTTTTTTGTTTCAATGTATAAAAGCGAATACAGATTAAAAAAGGTTTACTTGGGTAATTTTTTATGTAAATTGTTGTTAGAAAATTGTTTATGTCAATTAAAATTGATATTATCTGATAATGAATAATTAAAATATATATTCAAGGAATCCAGTGGTGACCTTGAATCTTACCTCGAATTTAGCCTTCAAGGTTATTTCAAGGTCATTTTTTTTTTAAATTAGGAACCCCTATTTTTGACAACGGCAATCGAAAGAGCAAAAAATTTTGCGTCTAAACATGTATTCAGGTCATGAGTCAAGGAAAACCTTGAACCCATTTGAAAAAATTTGACCTTGAAATAATCATGAAGGTCATGCTTGAGGTCAAATTCAAGGTCACTACTGGATTTCTCGTTGAAAGTTACTCCAAGAATGACCTTGGCTTTAAAAAAATATATTTTACCTGGAAAATTATTGAGGTGTTTCGTTACTTTTTGGACATCCTGTATACCTGGAAAAACCTGGAAAAGCCAGGGATTTTTTTTAGTTCAAAATTTTTCCAAAAGCATACTTATTTTTTTTTGTTGAAATTGTAGTATAAAATTAAATAACAATGTTTTTTCTTTAAATTAGTTTTATGAAAATGGATTAGACTATTTTCTTGAAAATTCAACTATGGTTGAAAATTCGTCTTTTTTGGTTGAATTAAACTATTTTTGATTTAAAATAAGAAATGTTTTGATTGAAATATCAACTATCATATTTTTTGTTGAGTTTTCATCTTTTTTTAATGAAACTTTAACTACTTAGTTAAAAGTTATACATTTTTATTGAAAATTCCTTTTTTTTTTGTGGGAATTAATCTTCTTGGTTGAAAATTTAAATATTTTGTTAAAACTAATCGATTGAAAATTCGTGAATTTTATTCAGCCTTTGTCTCTTTTGACAGAAAATTAATCTTTTGTGTTAAAAATTCATCTTTTTGGCTTTTTTTAGTTGAAAATTCATCTTGTTTGAAAATTAATTTTTTTGGTTTAAAATTCGACTATCTTAGCAAATGATTCATCATTTTTGTCGAAAATTTGTCTTTTTCTTGGTTTAAAATTATTTTTTTATATAAACATTTAACAATTAATTTTATGTTGAACATTGATCTTTCTTAGTTGAACATTTATGTATTTTGTTTGAAATTCTTTATTTTTGATAGAAAATTAATCTTCTTGATTGAAAATTCGTCTTTTTGGTTTAAAAATCCAACTATTCCAGTATAAGATTTATAATTTTAGTTGCATTCGTAACCTTGGTTAAAAATTTAACTATTTGGTTAAAAATTAGTTTTTTTCATGGTTTAAATTTATTTTTTTTACTTAAAATTCATGTATTTTGTTGAAGCTTTGTCTTTTTTGGTAGGAAATTAATTTTCTTGGTAGAAATTCATCTTTTTGGTTTTAAATGATTTTTTAAATGAAAATTTAATAATTAATTTTAGGTTAAACATTGATTTTTTTGTTTAAAAATTCTGTATTTTGTATGCATATTAAATAATTTAATGTAGTACCCACATTAATTTTGCATAAGTATGCATTGAATTTTAAGTACAAGAAGACAAAATAAAAATTTGTTAAAATTATTTAACAAATTAAAGAAATGATTTGTTATGTTTCTAGTATTATTTAAATATTTCATTAATCGATGGTGCATATACAGAGGGTCCAAAAAGTAACGAAACACCTCAATAATTTTCCATGTAAAATATTTTTTTCAAAAAGCCAAGGTCATTCTTGGAGTAAATTTTAACGAGGAATGTAGTGGTGACATTGTATTTGACCTTGAGATTGACCTTGAAGATTATTTCAAGGTATTTTTTTTTAATTAGTTTGAGGTCGTCCTTGACCCATGACCTGAGTACATTTTTGTTCGTAAGATTTGCCGCTATTTTAATTGCCGTTGTCAAACATAGGGGTTTCCATTTGAAAAACAAATTTGACCCTGAAATAACCTTAAAGTTCAAGCTCAAGGTCCGATTCAAGGTCACCACTGGATTCTTCGTTAAAAATTACTCTAAGAATGACCTTGGCTTTTTGAGAAAATATTTTATCTGAAAAATTATTTAGGTGTTCGGTTACTTTTTTGAAAAATTAACATATTCATGAAATCTCTGGAAACTGAAAAAATCATTATTTATAATAAATTTGCAAAACTGTATACATATTCAGAGTCGATTGCTAAAAAAAATGCGAAAATACTGAATATTTTTTCTTGTTAAAAATTCGGGACGACTAGCCCATACCCTTTTCCAAGTCCCGCAATTTTTCGGGACGAATAGACACAGCCTTTTTTATTATATCTACGAAGGAGACAGAATTAAAAAAGAAAATAAAACTTCAGAAAAGTGTTTTTGATTCCCAAAAGACAGTTTTCATCCCTATTATGTAGAGCTTTATCCTTCGTTTGGCTCTAATGACAATCCTCAAGGGTAGACCAAATAAAAAATTTTCTGGGCTTATGTAATGAATTTGTAACTCTCAACTCAATCACCTGGACTCTGGTCCGAACAGATATCCGGAACATATATCTAGTAAATCGAAATACTCTCCTATCGCGAAATTTCTAATCAATAATTTAACTGAGCGCAACGACCTTCAAAGACGGTACACTGAACTAGAATAGTAAAACCGTTCGCACATCGACCATAAATCGTCCTTGGAGCGTACACTGTAGGTTTCATTGTACTCGACTAGTAATAAAACAGACCATCTGTCTGTTAACAGAATTTTTCTATTGGATTTTCCACATCGCGAACATCCCCTTCGGCAAACAATATATTGATCTTGCCGATATTATTAAATATATTATAATATATATAATGCATATGTATATAAATATAATCGCTAATATCTCCTCAGCCGTGTCTTAACTGTCGATAGGTATTATAGGGAAAGCAAACGTTTATTTGTTGGGCAGGGCATTAAATTGCAGTTGATATTAAGCTCGGTTACGGAATCCGGTGCTGCGTTACCAAAGGGTTGGAAGCTGTAGTCGGTCTACGAACAGCAACGTCCACGTTTGTAATTAAATCGAACCAAATTACAAACAGGAAAATGAATAATTACCGAATGCTGAAATGCAAAAGCCTCGGGGCATTACGGTTGAAGTTGAACTTATGGAAAAACCCTCTGTACACATTTTCAAATGCTGCTCTATCTCAAAGTCTCATTATTTTCACTGCCGATTGAACATGTTAACATGTTCATGATCAGCCCTGGATTAGGATATCAAATTGTCCCGGGAAAAGATTCATAACGTTTAATTAACTTAGGGGCAAAATGCATATAGTACACTTTTCAATTAAAAAGAGTTAACTTTTGACTAAAAAAGTTGGATTTTTAATTATTATTATACCATTATTCCGTATCCCTTTCGGGGTAAGCCCATTCTTCGTGCTAGAATTGAGTCTGCTCAGCATTTTTTGCAAGTCTTCGATTGACTGCCATAACAAACTTATCATCTGCGAACGCTAACCCACGTGCCCTCACTGTCCCGAGACCCACATTTTCTTCGTTGAAGAAGGCCATTCTCAGATACTTGTTGATGAATATAATAAATAGCCATAAGGACATAACGCATCCTTGCCTAACACCTTGCATAATATCGAACCAGACACTCAGTTTCACATTTACCATTACACTCACTTTGCTACCAGCATATATTGTTTTTATTGCTTGTGGGAGCCATTCATTGACTCCGTACTCTTTCAGGACTTGACAAAGTTTACTTCTATCCACCTTATCAAATGCTTTTTCTAGATCAACAAATACACAGAAACTTTTTTTATTAATTCAGTGCGCATTCAGGCGCAAAATCGAAAAAAGGGAAGTTTCTTGAAAACATCGAAAAAGAGGAATTCTTTAAAAAAGAAAAAAGGTGAAAATAGGGAAAGTGTGTGATATCTGAGGTTAGGTTATGTGAATCTAGATTCTAGAGAGCTAGACTTGAGGAGCTATGCAAGCTAGAGAAGACGTCCAGCCAAGTTATAGCAGACACAGAAGATCGCGCATAGCTGCATGCACAGCAAACATGCTTGGCTTTATTCACGAGTGTTATGAGAGCTTAATATTCAGCAGTCTCCTCTAAGTCTCGGTGTTGCTGACGGGCTTCGCGGCCAACGCAAGCGAGGCGCGCTCGACGGCCATAATTGCGAGACGTTAATTACGCGATGAATGCATCGGGTGGTAGTATTAGTATAGGCTACACAGGGACAGTACCTCTAGTTATACTCTCAAGTGGGGCTCATAATGCAGCCACTCAGCTGACAGATGGTGTCGATTTCTACACGTGCTTCTGTATTCCTCCTCCTCTGCGTCGCTACGCGACGACCACGTGAGATGCTCCAAAAGCACGTGAAATGGAGACGAAAATAAGGTGGAACCAAATTGCTTGGGATGTCAGTAGATAGCAGATAGCAGGGGTGTTTCTAAATACAAATTCCTACGTTACCGACGTAGAAACTGTTTCACAGCTAAGGTGGTTCATGTCCGTGCTAACTTTCTAGAATGTACTAAAATAGTCCTGATGCCTTCACGAAATGATATTGCACAATTGTGAGGAACGGGTTTGCGTAAAAAACTTCAAGGTTATTTATTATCTCAATTAGGCATTTCGCGTAAACGCTTTCAAGGTTACATTTTGTTTTATCCTCGCATTTTCTACTGTGTTATATAATTCTGAGAAAAACGAGGACAAATCAAAATATAACCTTGAGACTGTTGACTCGAAGTGCTTATTGAGATAGTAATAACCTTGAATTTGTTTACGCAAATTCGTCTCTCACAATCGCGCAATATCATTTTGTGACTTCATCGGGAGTATTTGAGAACATTCTAGAAACTTAGCACGGACATGAACCTTTTTAGGTATGGAGGAGTCTCGATGTCGGTAAGGCAGGAATTTGGATTTAGAAATCCCCGGCGCATCTGCATAAAATGACAAAGAAAGTCGCACTAATTTTAAGAAAAGTTCACAAAAAGTCTCATCTAATTTTTAAAGGTAATTTAAAAAAAAGCAGTATCAAACACTGCATCACTAAAATAATAACTTTATTTAATTATCAATATAATTCTCATTGTTTTTCAAATATTTTTTGTAAAATCAAAATAAAATCGAATAAAAAGGATTTAAAATCTGAGCTTCGAATATTTCTTTCTGTACTGTTGAACTTGTTAACTTAAGATTATTTTCAAATCAGAGAAGTTTATAATTTACATTAATTTTCAATTTCAGGAAAATTCATGCAAAAAAATAATTTTTTTCTTGTGTTGAAAATTCATCTCTTTCGTAGATATTTCGTTTTTTGTTTTCTTTAAATGCAACTGTTCGGTTGAAAATTAATCTGGTTTTGTTAAGTATTTAACTATTTTGTTAAAAATTCAACTACACTCAACTCCCGATATACGAACCCCCGTTTTAAGATATTGTTAGAATTGATGACCTTGTAATTTTCGTGCTGAGGCGAGCCGCGGGACGGAGAAAAAGGCGGTGCTCAATCAAGCGTGACAAACAGAATGAGTGCCGCACTCTTAGCGCATTAGTTGCATCAGGTTGCGTCATGCGTCCAAATCAAACAAAAAGGGTTCATGCGGCCGTGCCCGTTTACGTTTGGATTCCTACGATTTATTAAAAAAAAATTTTTAAACATTTATTTTAATGTTAAAAATTTCTGTTAATAACAAATTCTTTTTTGTCTTGAGAACTCCTTTTTGTTTAATGCAACTGTTTAGATGAAAATTAATCTGTTTGCGTTGAGTATTCAACTATTTTGCTAAAAATTCTACTATTTGGTTGAAAATTTACTTTTTTGTTGAAACTTCCCACTTTCGGTTTAAAAATTCATCTGGTTTGCAGAATTTTTTTTCATGAAATTCTAATAGTTTGGTAGAAAATTTAACTGTTTAGTTAAAAATCAACTTTTTTGTTCAAAGTTCATATTTTCGGGTTCAAAATACAATTAATTTCTTTTCGCACCTTGCGTCGTTTTTCAAAAAATCTAATTTTTGAATTTTCAATGTCATTTTTTACGATTAAAACGAAAACTACGCGCCTCATCAAAAAATTATTAATGACAAATTTTTAAATGTTTTTTGAATAAGCGACTTTTGTCCATTTATTTTTTCCAAAGCTTGTGTCATTTGTCAAAAAATTTAATTTTTTTAGCTTTAATTTTATTTTTCGCTATTAAACCAAAAACTACGAGTTTCATGTAAAAATAGTTAAAAACAAATTTGTAGCTCTATTTTTGGGTGATCAACGTTTGTCTAATTTTTTTTCGTAGCTTGTGTCTTTTGTCTAAAAATTACATTTTTTATTTTTCATCTTGTTTTTTACGAATGAATTAAAAACTACACATTCTATAAAAAAAAATAAAGATAAAAACAAATATTTAGCTCTTTTTTTATGTAAATAACTTTTGTCTAATTATTTTTTTCGCAGCTTGTGTCGTTTGTCTAAAAATTAAATTTTCTTTTAAAGTTGTTTTTTACAAATACAACAAAAACTGCGTGTCCTATAAAAAAGTGATTTATGAAAAAATTTTAGAATTTTTTGGGGTGTACAATTCTTTTTGATTCTTTTTTTATCGTATCTTGCATAGTTAGACCGCCAAATGGAATTTTGAATTTTTGAAGAAAATTAAAAAATTTGTTATGATAATCTTGTAGAGCCTTCAAAAAGCAACGTTTTTCTTTTCTTGTCTTTTTTCAATCGTGCGTTGTTTAGCTTAAAATTTTAATTTTTTTAATTTTGATAATACTGTAACTTTTTCTGGGTGCAAAAATTAATTTTTTTTTGGTTGAAAATTCAGGTATTTCCTTGTAAAGTTTAAGTGCGAAGTTAAGAATTATTTTTTTGTTTTGTTAAAACTTAAACTATTCTGCTCAAAATTTGTTTTTGTTTTGTTCAAAATAATTTTTTTTCACCTGAAAATTTAACCATTCTATTTTCACTTAAAATTTTGTTAGTTGACAATTCAATCATTTCGCTGAAATTTTTTTTTTTAATCGAAGATTCAAGTTTTCGGTTGAAAATTTACGTATTGTGCGGAAAATTTGTTTTTGTTTTGGTCAAAAATTAATCTTTCTTAGCTAAAATTTGAACTACTTTGTATAAAATTAATTTTTGTTTTTGTTGAAAATTGAACTATTTTGTTTGAAGTCGTTTTGTTTGATAAAAAACTCTATTTGATAATTCAACTTGTTAGTTGAAAATTCATTCCTTTATTTTAAAATTCAACTATTTTGTTGAAAATTCGTTTTTTTTAAATTGAAAATTAATTTTTGTACTGAAAATTTAAATATATTATTTTTGGGTAAAAATTTATATTTTTCTGTTGCAAATTCATCGTTTCATAAAATACTTTCAAAAAGAAAAAAATAATTGTCAGAGCTATTGAGAATTATAGCCTAATATAGGAGAATCGTCATTTTTGCCTCAACGCGAAATTCAAGATTTTTTGAAACATTTCTTGTTGGTCTCAGAAAAATGTAAATGTTGAAAATTAAAATTTTTAAATGTTGAAAATTCAACTGTTTTATAGAAAATTTCCTTTTTTGTTAGGAAAATTTAACTATTTGGTTGACATCTTTTTCTCATATAGCCGCAAAATCTTTTTTAATTGCTTATTAAATAAATTCATAATTAATAGCAATATCGTTGTGAAGTTTAGTTATTTTATTTAGCATAATTTCGAAAATAAAAACTATGTTATTGTTTGAAATTTACTTTGAATTATAGATATTATTATATTTAACAATAGAAATAGTGACAATCACTAATGTTAAACAAAGAAGACCAATCACGGTCCTCATTTTCTTCAAATAAAAAAGGGACACTTGTAAAGAATTTCCATAAAAGTGTAAACTACTAAATATTCTTATGAATGTTTCACTATCAGTGAAATTATATCACAGAAGTCGCTATCTGATTCGCAGTTGTAAATTATTTATATTTCGTAACTCTGCTTTTCACACTATAAAGTCTTCTAAATATCTAGATTTATGATTTTTCAGATATATTAAAGAAAGTTGTTACTCAATAAAAACATTAATAGCTTGTTGTAAGGCATAGTAATATTTTATCTCTCAATTAAAAAAATAAGAAAATAATGAAGAGTAAGCTCTACTGATTTATATCGGTAAAATTCACTCCAACCAAACTTCAAAACTTATAAATATTTCTTCTTGATTCCAGTTCGGGGAAAAGCTTTATGTTGAAAGCAACCAAACCGACCAAGTTGACAAGTAATCAAGTTTTGAATTTGTTTAGAAAATTTCTTTGTAAAATAAACGACTATTGTTTGTTTGTAAGTGATCATAAGGAAAGGATTTTGAAAAGTAATTTAAAATTGATAACGTTGAAAAAAGGAAATCTGCCGGTTCAAACTTGACAAAATTCTATATTTGTTTATAACATTTAAATTACTCTGGATATACAAAAATTGTTAATTTGGCGTCGAGTCAAATTATTACTGTACCTCGACAAAACAAATATTTTTCGACACTAATTGTTTGAAAAACAGATGATTTAGAGGATCATTCTCTAATATTGGTAAAGTTACGTTGGCAATTTGGCCGTCTATGCGTACTTTAACTCTTCCAAAGTTATTATTAAGATCCTCTCTAGGAGCCATCAATGGAAACAACATATTTCTTATACTTCTTAACCCGGTTATTCCAATAATAAAACCATTCTCTTCTGCTGCTTTATGAAAATCTCTTCTTAAGAGGTGAGGGTGACCTAAATCAAGTGAAGTTTCGAAATGGTGAACATGAAGTTGAATAGCTGTAGGGTGAACTGCATCATCTTTATGTGAAAAAGCTACTTCTGCAAACAGAAAATATAAGTAGGATGTCAAATATTGTATGTATCATTAAATTTATTTCATAAATCCTAGTTTTCGTTTTATAAAAAAAAGAGAAAGAAAGTAAAAGTCAGTCTGAGAAGAGATCAGTCAGCATCCTCAAGGAGCCATTTACAAAATACGTAAAACATTTTTATCACCTCCCTTTTCCCTGTAGTGTAAATAATTAAAAACAGCAATTTGCACATCAGGGTGATCCAAATTTATACCTATGAAAATGCGAATTTCGTTTTTTGGTGATGCCCCCCTCTCCAATTTGTTTTTTTCCGGAAGTAATGGTCGATTAAAAAAAAAAATGGAAAAAAGAAGTACTTCTTATACACTTTTTGTGAATTAAAGTAGTCACCTCTTGTGGTGTATTCAAGGAATAATTCCTACCAAAAAAGTTTAAATTTTCACACCCCCGATCCCCTTTTATTGTGTCCAGAAAATGACACAAAAATGTAAAGTAGCAGTTTACTCTCAAATTCATACTAAAGACGGTATTTTTTGGAATTTTTTTAACATGAATCATTTTTAATCGATAATTGACGAGTTGACAAGTATTTTAAATATAATTTTTAATTGTTTAAACAATTGTTAGTTCAAACAATTTTTTCCTCCTATAATTCGTGAAAAATTATTATCTTTCGGAATAAATTATACAAATTTGTTAAATTTTAAGAGTAGCAGTTCTTATTTAACATATTTAGTGATTATATAAACAATTTTTTCATTTGTTTAACCATTTTTTCCCTATAATTGTAAGAAGTTAATATTTTCTGGAAACAATGACACAATTAAAGAATGTTGAGAGCAATATATTTTTAAAGCATATTTGAGAATTGTTTAAACAATTTCTTTTTTTGGCAACCATTTTTTACATGTAAAGCAAGAAAAGTTATTATCTGAAATTAATGACACAATTAACAGATTTGAGAGTAATATTTTTTTCTGAAGGATATTTAGCAATTTTAAAACAACTTGAAATTGTTTAAATAACTTTTCTCTGTAAATCGTCAGAAGTTATTTTTTCTGCAATTAATGACACAATTAACGAATTCAAAGAATGATACTTTTTTGTTTTAGATATTTTGCAATTATTTAAACAACTAATATTCATTCTTTTGCGCCTGTTCATAGGGCAGAGAGAATAAAGTCTAAATTTTTCGAATCTCTTACACCATGTTACTTATTATTTTATACAACAATAATTTGTTTAAATAATTAAAATACCCTTTAAAAATATATTGCTCTTAACATTCTTTTATTCTGTAATTATTTCCAGATAATAATAAAATTTAACGATTTTAAGGAGAAAAATGAAATTAAACATATGAAAGTTGTTTGAATAATTAACAAATACGGTGAACAAGAACTACTTCTCTTGACATTGATCAACTTTGTATAATTTATTTCGGAAAATAACAATTTTCTACAAATTATGGGGAGAAAATAGTTTAAACAAACAATAATTGGTCAAACAATTTAAAATTATTTAAAAATACTTAAAAACTCGTCAATGATTAATTAAAAATAATTCCTGTCATAAAAATTTCAAAAAATGCCGTCTCAAGCCTGAATTTGATAAGAAATTGATATTTTGCATTTTTTGGGACGTTTTCCTGGCACAATGAAACTGGATTGGGGATGCGAAAATAAAAGCTTATTGGGTGCAAATTATTCCTTGAATACTTCTTAAGGGGTGCCTGATTTTATTAACAAAAAGTTGATAAAAAGTACTTCTCTTTTCCATTTGTTTGCAAATGAAGCTTTTTCCATTCAAAATCCTGTGTTAATTTTGAAAGCCCGGGGGTACAGCTCAACATAAAAAAAAATTACAGAATTTATTTTTCCGGAAAACATACAAATTGGAGGGGGAGGGGGTTTATCACGAAAAATCGAAAGTTGAATTTTTAGAGGTATAAATTTGGACCATCCCTAACGTGAAAATTAAAGTTTTTAATTTTTTACACTGAGATCCCTGAACTTAAAAATCTGAAAAAATTTACAATAATAGCCCTTTGGGTGACTATTATGTGGTAAAAAACTGAGGTAGCACTTGTGTTTTATCACACAAAAAATAAAAAAAATGTTTGGAAATTATTTAAATTTGAATTTCCCGACAAATTTTTTTCGAAACAGTCATGCACGTTGAGAATGACTGACAGAAGTTCTGTGAATTTTTTGAGATTTTCTTGCTAATAATAGAAACAAAGAAAAAAAGAAAAACGAAAATCGACGTCCTCCCCCCCACCTAACTCATCCAATATCTTTTATTTATTACGAAAATAATATTGAATTTCACTGAAGAAAATAAATAACAATTTTCTCATAAAGACTAATCAAACAAAGAAATCTGCGAAATTGTATAAATCTTTTTGTGATTTAGACGATGATTCCGCAATATTGGTAAAGTCACGTTGGCAATGTGACCATCTATGCGGGCTTCAACTTTTAATTTAAATCAGGTTGAATTTTATATCAAACGCTTAGGTGTAAGATTACATATGTTAAGAAAAAAGAGGTATTTTAATTAGTATGATTTCAAAAAAAATATACATTTGAATTCAAAATTCACTTCAAATTATAGATATTGTAATATTTACCAATATGATTATTGAAAATCAGTATGATTAAAGACAGACTTCCAATAAGGGTTCTCATTTTCTTCAAGAAAAGGAGATACCTTTGTGAAGAATTTCAATAAGAGAGTAAACTAATGAATATTTTCAGAAATGTTTCATTATCAGTTATATCATTTTTCAGAAGTTGCTATCTTATGCGTCTTTCTAGACTGTTTATGATGATATATAGTATGTACAAGTAAGAGGTATCAAAAGAAAATATTGCGCAATGCGTAGATCAATAATTTGTTATAAAGCATAATAATATTTTGTTATTGTGTTCTTACACAATATTTTGCGCTCATAGTACCGAACTGTTGAATACTTTGCAATAAAAATAATATAAAAAAAATGTGGATGATATGCATGAGACATTTTCTTGTTCTGATTCTTTAAAACTTCAAAGAGAATGGACCAAGCTTGGCCCAATTCTGAGCCAAAATTAGGATAGACCTGCACAAGAAAATATTTGTAGCTGAATCACTAATTTTTATCTATTGCGTGGCCATAAATATAATTGGAAATAAGCAAAATAAATTATGTTTTATAACTTCAAGGACAAATTATATTCAATATTGTCCACATTATTAGATATAGACAATTATTGTTTGTTTGTGAAGTACCATAAACGAAGGATTTTGACTAGTAATTTAAAATTAATTCTGTTTAAAAAAAGGAAACCGGACAGATGAAAATTGGCACAAATGTGTATTTGTTTATAAAATTAACAATTACTTTGGATTTGACAATGGTAACTTAGCATTGGTTTTATGTATATTTTAAACGAAAAATTCAACAATAATGTCTCTAAGTATTTTTATTCTTAAAGCAAAACTTTTGCTTAATTATTTATTGATATTAAGAATAGATAATTTAATAATTTGTCTAAAAACACTCTTTTGCCCCACTGTGCGTCGAGTTGAATTATTCGAGTATCTGGGCAGAAAGAATGTTTTGCGACACGAATTCTCTGAAGAACAGATGATTCAGATTGTTCCTGAATATTGGTTAAGTTACGTTGGTAATTTGGCGATCTATGCGTACTTTAATACCATGAATATTTGAATAAATTTTTATAACGTGGAGATGAAAATTGATTATGAGTCAATGACTGCGATTTAATATATTATTTTATTTAATTTTAATTTTTTAAATTAAATTTAATATGCTTTCAAGTAGAACTAATTTTAAGGCAATGAATAATTTATTGAAATTTTTTAGACGAAAATTAATTTAAAAAACTTGATTTTTATTTAAAAAAATAGGGGTTGCAATCTCTAAAACTGGAAGTGTTGCAATTTTTTGTAGCCTCTTTCATTCTAATATTTTTAGCATTGGTTCTATCAAGATACCTTTGTT
>JAUELO010000016.1:2695901-2706148 GCA_032357855.1 Amphibolips quercusostensackenii
ATATTATAATACAGTATTATAGAATATGAAGCAATGTGATGGAAAACGATACAATATGATGCAATACAATAAATATGATACAACATGAAACAATATAATAAAATATCGTACAATATGATGCACCATCACACTATATGGTATATCATGATACAATATGATGTAATGTGATAATAATGATAATATTTCAATTATAATACAGTATGATACAATATTATATTGTATAATACAATATTATACAATAACATATGGTATGATATAATATGATACAACATAATACAATATGATGCAATGCTGTGTATGATATGATATACAGCATACTGTATAAAGTTACACTATAATACACTCTGATATGTACTATGATACAATATAATACAGTATGATACAATATCAATTAAAGTTATCACTTCTGCCTGTCGTTCCACGACGGCTTTTTTTTTAAATTGTATTTTTTGGTAGAAAATTAATTAATTAATCTTGTTGTTTGAAAATTCATCTTTGTGGTTGAAAATTCAAGTATTTCAGTTGAATATTCATAATTTCAGTTCAAAACTTATCTTTTTTGCTTAAAATTCAACTATTCTAATTTTTCTAACTGAAAGTTTAACTTTTTCGTTTTTGTTGAATATTTATATTTTATAGTGAAGAATTCAAGTATTTGTTTTAAAATTCAGTTACTTTGAAAGTTTTTGTCCTGTTGTGTTTAAGGATGTTTAGAATGAACGTAATAAATTATAATAAATGTTTAAGTTTTGCAGCGAATATAAATATTTTACTTTTATTTGACTGGGAAAATTGAAAAACTTGACCGGGAAATGACCGGGAATTTGGAATTGTCCGCCTAATCGCCACCCTGATAATAGAAACTTATGCTAAGGGACCGTACATAAATTACGTAACAGCTTAGGGGGATGGGGGTCAAGACATTTTGTTACGATTTGTTACGGTAGGAGAAAGGGGTTCCTTCACTTATATACGTAATTTTTGCAAATTCACAAAAACTTTCACAGGAAGATTATCTTTTTAGTTATAAATTTGATTTTTTGGTTAAATTTTTTTTTAAAAAGACAGCATTTTTTTTGCGAATTCAACTGCTTTGTTAAAAATTCGTCTTTTTTGGTTAAAAATGAAACTCTTTTCGTAGAATATTAACCTTTAGTTTAAAATTTATATTTCGTTGCTGATAAGTCAGCTAAAATCTTTTTTTGGATGAAAAAAATATTTTTTTCTAAAATTTGTCTCTTTAATTCAGAAGTTTATCTTTTTTTTTAGTAGAAATAAAAGCATCTTTTTTAGATAAAAATGCAACTGTTCTGGTGAAAATTCAACTTTTTTCTGAAAAATTTGTGTTTTTGATTTCAAAATTCACCTGCCTTAGCAAAGACTACATCTTTCTTGGATAAAAATGCAACTGTTTGGTTGCAAATTTAACAATTTTGTTTAAAAGTCATATTATTGGTTAAAAATTCTGCTGTTTTGTTAAAAATTCAGCTATTTCGTAAAAAATTTACTTTTTGGTTAAATATAATATTGGGTGTTAAAAAAACAACTGAAATCTTTTCTGGAAGAAAACTCAACTATTTTTTTGAAAATTTGTTGTTTTTTTAATTAAAAATGTATCTGTTTTTGTAGAAATTTCATCTTTTTTGGATGAAAATGCAACTGTTTGGTTGAAAATTTAACAATTTTGTTGAAAAGTCATACTATTGGTTGAAAATTTTACTGTTTTGTTGAAAATTTAGCTATTTCGTAAAAAATTTACTTTTTGCTAAAATTTAATATTTTGGTGTTCAAAAGAGAACTGAGATCTTTTCTGGATAAAAATTCAACTATTTTTTTCAAAAATTTATTGTTTTTTTAAATTAAAAACTTATTTGTTTTAGGAGAGATTTTACCTTTTTTGAATGAAAATGCAACTGTTTGATTGAAAATCAAACTATTTTGTTGAAAAGTCATACTTTTAGTTGGAAATTATATTGTTTTGCTGAAAATTTGACTATTTCGTAGAAAATTGACTTTTTGTTTAAAATTTATATTTTGGTGTTAGAAATTAACTGAAATCTATTCTGGATGAAAGTTTAACTTGAAGAAAAATTTGTCGTTTTTTATTCAAAATTCATCTTTTTGGATCAAAAATTCAATTTTATTCGTAGAAACTTATGTTTTCTTAAAAAATTCATGTTTTGATCTTGAAGAGTCAAATGGAATCTTTTCTGGGTGAAAATTCAACTATTTTTTAAATTTGTTTTTTATGTAAATAAAAATTTATGTTTTAAGAAAAATGTTATCTTTTTTAGATAAAAATGCAACTACTGGGTAGAGAATTTAACAATTTTGTTAAAAAGTCATCCTTTTTGGGAAAGAATTCGTCTTTTAAATTTAACATTCAATTTTTTTTCGTAGAAACTTATTTCTTGGTTGAAAATTCATATCATGAGCGCGAAAAGTCAACTAAAATCTTTTTTAACAGAAAATTCATTTTTTTAAATTTATCTTTTTGATTTAAAAATTCATATGTTTTGGTAAAAATTCCTTTTTTTTTGAAAATGCAACTTTTTGGTTAGAAATTATTCTTCTTTGCTTGAGTATTTAACTATTTTATTTATATTATTATATTATTTATATTTTTAGTTAAAAATTTATTTTTTTTGTTGAAATTTGTTCAAAAATTAATCTTTTTAAATTGAAAATTCAACTACTTGGGTGAAATTGAAACTACATTGTTCATAATTTATTTTTTTGATTGAAGGCTTGTCTTTGGTTGAAAATTTTACTGTTTAGTGGTAGAGTCTTTTTTGGTTTAAAATTATTTTTTTTAACTGAAAATGTATTTTTTCATTTTTTTAATACTTATTTTTTATATTTGAAAATTCTTTTTTTTTGTAAAAAAAATATTTTTGGTTTGAAATTTCATGTTTGTTGGGTGAAAATGAATCAGTTTCGTGGAGAAATAAGTTTTTACTAAAGTCACTTTTTTGTAAAAATTCAAATTTTGTAGAGAAAATTCGTCTTTTGGCTTAAAGGTTTAACAATTTAGATAAAATTTTCTTCCTTGAGTCAAAAATCTTTATTTGTTAAAAATTCTTCTTTTTGGTTGAAAATTTTTTTTTTGTATAAATTTTATCTTTTTTATTGAAGTATAAACTACGACACTTTTTGTTAGGAATTTATCTTTTAAGGTTGAAAATTCAACTATTATGTTAAAAATTTGATTATTTTGTTGAAAATTCAAGTAGTTTGTTGAAAAGCCATCATTTATAGTAGAAAATACATTTTTTGTTTAAAATAAATTAATAAATTTGAAAATTTTAAATTTGTATCTGAAATAATATTTTATTCCATGTATAAAAGATTCTATGTCGAAAGTATTTTAAGATTAAAATGCTGGTATTTAAATATTAATCATCAAGGAAAATGAGAAATTATTCAAGGAAAAATCAGGGAATTTTGAAAATAAAGTTTTCGGACATCCTGCCTAATTCTACTAGCAATAACTAGTAAAACATTTTTGGAAATCAAAAATTATGTGAATTAACTGAAAATAAAAATAATACACATTCATACAAAAAGTGTCATGGTCTTATATTCCATTTATTGTTAAAAATTTATTTACATATAAAAATTCTTTCTTATAAGAAGAATAACCCTCTCTGAGCATTTCGCTTTATTTACAATTATCCACTGTACGAAACTATCCACTCTAGGAAGGCTTCCCCTATACCAAAGTTTCAATTCAGCTGGTCTTCTCTCACCTTCAAATCCACGATAACACGATACGACCAAACCACTTGTGCACATGCTACCACATGTTCTGAACGACCTTCTCTTCGTTCAAAGCGCACCTGTTCACATAAGGAAAAGCAGTACTAGAGAGGAAGAATGGAACCGGTGGTAATGAAACAAGCTGAAAATAAGCGATGAAAGTAGATTGAACTAAGAAAAACCGAGGAAAAGTAATCACTGAAGAAAATGTCGAGATATTAGGGAAGAAAACGAATTAGATGAGGAGAAAGTTTAGGTCCCTGATCGAAAAGGAACTTTCGTCTAGTGTCTTTTTCTCAATGGGGTCCTTGCATGAATTTTAGATAATATATTTTTTAAATACTGCATAAAATTCTGAAAAGCTTAGTGCATTCAAAATTTTTTTGAATACTTCATTTTCGAGAAAAAAGTATCGAAATCCAGATTTGAAAATTCGGTGACCTTGAAACGTCACATCCTGCAAAAGTCGCTTAAACAATAACTGCAGTTGCTGCATTGAGTAATGAAGTATCAAGCAGACAGCTGACGAAAATTTAAATTACGATTTCTAAGATGGTATTTCTTCGCTTAAAATTGTCGAAAAGCCTGAGCCAGTCGAAACCAAATCTCACTACAAGATACAATTTTGCTTAAAATATAAAGCCTAAAAAAGATAGTGATGAATAATGTCATTGAAGTACGTGAGAGTGAGATGTTTCCAAGGATAACCTCAAATCTTTGTCAATCACATGTTGGAATTATGAGAGAATTTTTTCTCCTCGGACCTCTGCCCAGAGCCTTTTCCGACATAAAATTATGCTGGCAGAGGTCAAAGTGAGTGATTATGAGTGACTTTAAGTCACTCATTGAGAAAATATTTCTCACCGACCACATGTCCACTTTCGCACATTCGCACCGTCACTCTTGGTCACACCTTACAAATTCTGCTTTTAGTGAAATTCTAGGCATTTTAAATACCTTTTAGGCTTTTTTTTATACTTCTAAAACACATTTACAATAATAAACATAACAATAGATTATGTTCACTGTTTACTCTTGCAATAGTTAGCGGACATATTGTTTACCTCATGAATTGGACAACTACGTTACTCAGACTGAATTTCTTCCGACAAGTCGCTTAGCTAATCAGATTTTCCCGAAAAAATTCAAAAAATAGACTTTGTAATCATTAAAAAAATACTTAAATTTATTTTTAAAAACTTTTCTTTTGAAATCACATTCATTTTTTAGTGCTCTTTTAATTTAACTGTGAAAAAAAGATTTAAAATTATGCAACAACCCCATTATCAACGTTTATAATTAAATTAATATATAAAAAAACGTTTAGAATAAAACGTAAATGTAACTGTCAAACATTCAAAGAAAAAAATTACTACTGTTTTAATTAGACAAATTATTTTTTATATTTTTCACTACTTGTAATTTATTCTGGAGGGATTTTAATTTAATATTGTTCTATTAAAATATTTTAAACTCAAAACTGTGCAATTATCAGACTTGTTTTGTTGAAAGATATTGTTAAATCTTAACAGTTATATTTGTTATAAATAATTTAAGTGAACAAATAAACCATTTTCATGATTTTTTGCAAAAATTTTTTTTTGCTATTTGATACATATCGAAGTAGCTTAACGGACTTACCAAAACATAAAATATTGTTAGCACGTAACGTTTAGCATCGTTGTTAATAAGTTTAGTGAACAAATCGAAAATCTTTATCTATTTTTTGCAGAAAAAAATTAGTCTTCTTATATCTATCAAAATAGCTTCTCAGACTTACTAAACTTCAAAAAAATTGTTAAAATTTAACATTTAGTTGTGTTAAAAATAATTTAAGCTGAAGAATAAAAAATTTGTATATAGCCATCAAATAGCTTATCAGGCTTACTTGAATCCAGAATTTTCTTTATTTTGTTAAGCCTTAGTAGGTAATTCTATACATATTAGAGGTCAACGAATTTTCCCGCAAAAAAAAAGATGAAATTGGTCAATTTCTTTATTTTAAATATTTATAACGAAGATAATTGTTAAGTGTTAACAATTTTCTGCAAGCTGCTAAGTTAAAGAAGCTTATATGATATACGTTCAATGTCAAGGAAATTTTTTTCTTGAAAAAAGTATGAAAATGGTTTATACGTTCTTAAAATTTATTTATAATAATAAAACTGTACAATAAATGAAATATTCGCCTTCTTCATATGCTCTAGTTGTAATTCAAGTTAATTGCAAATATATATCTAGGGGTTAAAGCTGAAAAAAATGTTTCTAAACAAGGTGTTTTTAAAAAATATGTAATACAATAATAAATTATGATATAATATAATAATGTAGTATAATGATATGAAAATAATAACATGTAATTAAAATAATAATAAATTGAAAAATATAAACTTTTCTCAGGACACTTAAAAAAGTTGTATTATCATGAAACTAATCAAAATCCTTTAAAAGCTTCAAAATTTTATTTTAAGGTCCTCAAAATCCACATTTTGTTTTAAATTATTTCTTTAATTTTAAAATTGATTCATTTTATACAATTAATAAATTTTTATTTGCATTTCATAATTATTATTTTATTTATATAATAATTTAATAATAGCTTATAATAATAATAAATTAATTTAAATATATTTAAACGTATATTATCCTCACTATTAATTAAATAAAATTGATTATTTATTATACATTAGTATTTTTAATTAATGATTTTCTACTGTAGGGAGGTCTCCCCCAATCAGTTTGTCTTTAGAGAAAATTAACAATCGTAGACATTATTTATTTTATATTTACCTTTTAGATGTAATAATTGATCAAATTATTGAAGTCACTTAAAAAAATGTTTTAAATTCTAATATTTAAAAATTTCTTATTATGGAATTTTAAATCGTTTTTTTAATATTCGGAAGCACTAATCCAAGGAGGTAAATGCGCGCCTTACGCGCGGTTATTTCCTGCAAGTTAAATATAATAGTCAGGTTATATATTTTTCTGACAAGGAGTATATGTTAATGGACTCTTTTGAAATTAAGATAAAAATTAAATCTGATAAAGAATCTATTTATTGTCCACGTGACACGTAATCTATTTGTGATTTCTGTACCATTCATCGTCAGAGTGCGTGATGCGCTTAGAGAGCAGTCGGAAATCCCTATTCGTCTCCGGGTAATCTGAATTTCAAAGATTCGAGTAAAAAAGCTACGACGAACAAACGACAATATTTCAATAGCTTCAATGACAAAAAATAGAACCTAAGTCTTCTCAGAAATTTTATTTAGTTTCAAAAAAGAGAGACTATTGTCATTTTCATCTACTATCTAGTCAAAATATATCAACGTGGGAACATTGCTCCTTTTTTAAAATATCTATTTTTAATAACATGTATTTAAAATTTTTATTTTATTTCAATACTAGCTATTTTTTTATTTTACCAAAAAAGATTAATTCTCAACTAAAAATGTAATAGTTTATATTTCAAGTAAGAAAATATTTTCATTTTTAATGACGAAACAAACAACAGAACAAATAAAAAGTTGATTGTTTAACAAAAATAAATTAATTTTCAGCCAAACAGTTGAATTTTTTACCAAAAAAATTAACTATTCTCCAAGTGATATGGATTTTCAAATCAAAAAGACGAATTTTCAACCAAGAAAGAATTTTTTGACAATAAAAAAAATCCTCTTTAATTTTTTCAAGCCAAAAAGATACGATTTCAATAAAACAGCGGAATATTAACCAAATAGTTAAATTTTTAATCAAAAACGTGAATTTTCAACAAAAATTAATTTTTTACCAAAAGAGATCAATTTTTGACAAAATACATAAATTTATAACCAAATAGTTAAATTTGCAACTAATAAAATTGATTATCTACCAGAATAGGCGATTTTCAACGTAGTACATAGATTTTCAACCGAATAGTTAAATTTTCAACCAAAAACATGAATTTTTAACTAAGAAGATTAATTTTCTAACAAAAAAGATAAAATATCAACAAAATACGTATATTTTTAACCATATAGTTGTATTTTCAACCAAGAAGATTTAGTTTCAACCAGAAAAGACGAATGATTAACAAATTATTTATATAAATTTGCAAGTAAATAGTTTGAACAATTTATATGATGTTAGTTCAAATTACATTTGATTAATTTTAAAAAAAAATTTTTTTCGTTTATAAAAATATTGAACCAAATAGTTTAATTTTTAACAAAAAATGAAGCAATTACATTTTTATCAAAGCGAACTAATTTTTAATTTTAAAACAAACTAATTTTTTATAAAACAAATTAATTTTGTACCAAGCAGTTGAATTTATACTGAATTGTTTAATTTTCAACAAAATAGTTATTTTGCAACCAGTCAGTTAATTAAATTTTCATTTTTAAAAATTAATAAAAAAAAATTTTTTAACTGAAATTATGAACCTTTAATAAAAAAAATGAAGTTTTAAGAAAGTAGTTCAAATTTTAACCAAGGAATTTAATTTTTAACCTAAAAAGATGATTTTTCTATGAATAATGTGAAAGTTGATATTTAAACAAAAAAGACTTCGATAAAAATAAAAATAGTTGTATTTAACCAACAAAGATAAATGTATAATAACATTTTTGAATCCTCAAACCAAAACAGGTTAATTTTTGACGAAACAGTTGCACCGTTAACTAAAAAAATTATTTTCCTCCCAAAAAGGTGGATTTTTCAACAAAATACATGAATTTTCAATCATATATTAAAATTTCCTACCGAATCATTGAATTTTTCAACCGCAAATACAAATTTTGTACAAAACAGTTCAATTTTCAACCCGCGAATGTGAATTTTTAACAAAAAAGTTAATTTTTAAGAAAAAGGTTAATTCTTAACCGAAACAGATAAATATTTAATCAGAAAGTTGCATTTTCAACTAAAACATATGAAATTTCTTCCGAAAGAGATTTAATTTCTAAACAAAAAGAGGAATGTTCAAGAAAATAGTTCATTTACAAACAGTCAGTTGAATTTTCAACAAAATAGTTAAAAATAGCAAGAGCCAGCGAGTGAGAGCGAGCGCATCCGCATCTTAATCTACTTATACTACTACATAATCACTACTTACAGACCTTTACGCTTGTAATCTAAGCGACTTCTGTTTCCTTTTTCTTTCACTTTCACCTCTCTCCTATCTTATTCTCATTTTGTCATCTTTCCACATCCATTCTTTCATTCATTCTCATTCGCCCATCTAGACCTCTCTAACTCCTTCATCCACTTCTCACCCATTCCATCTTCCCCTAGAATCTTTAGTACATTCTCTTGCCAGCCTTCTTTATCCTCCATTCCTCTCCTACATCCTTCCCATACATGCTCCCATGTTTCCTCCTTACAGTCACGTATTCTGCACTTTTTGTTCTCTTTCTTTTCTCAATACATCCCTTCTCTTACCTCGTCTCCTAATCTAAATCTTGCTATTCTCGTTCATCCATTTGGTACTCCTTCCTTTTTTATTATCTCATACCATTAATTGTATTTTGATTCCTCAATCATTCTCAATTTTTCTATTAATTGTCATTCTCTATCCCTTTTTACCAATTCTTCATAGTTTACTCCAGTCGCGTCTTCTATATCGCTATCATTGAAAAACTCTCTTCTTCCTTCTTCCCATTTCGTTAATTCTATCGCTCTCCCTCTCTTTTCCTGCACCTCTGTCAAACACTTTCTCGCTCACTCCCCTCCCTTTCCCTCCCTTAGCTTCGTCTCAAATTTCCATGCCCTCTTTTCCATTCTAGCACTTAATTTATCCCTTTCCGCTTCTTCTCTTACCATATATCCCGATGTCCTCTTAAGTCTTCTTCTGACGTCCACCTTATATACCTTTCTTGTAAACTTTCAATCTCTTTCCTTTCTTTCTATCCCCATATCTCTGCACCATAACATAATACCGGTCATATTAGCGTATCAAATAGCTACATTCTCCTTCTCTAATTTTTTAAATCTTCTTTTTCCTATTCTTGTATCCGTTTCATTACCACTGAAACCACCTTGAAACCATTATCATCTTTCTTTGCGAAATTTGCAAGTAATTTTTCCATTATTTACATTTAAATTCTGTCTGCATTCCTCATTGCTCGCAAATTTCGCAAAGAAACATAATAAATGTTTCAAGGCGAAATCAGACCGAACTAAGAAGACCAAGGCGCCTCACCTAAGAGGAGCAGTTTTACTGCTTGCAGGTACACGAATGGACCTGAAAGCATTACCTGAAACGCTTGGAAAAATTGCTCGCAAATTTCGCAAACAAATATGATAAAGGTTTCAAGGCGAAATCAGACCGAACTAAGAAGACCAAGGCGCCGCACCTGAGGGGAGCAGTTTTGCTGCTTGCAGGTACTCGAATGGACCTGAAAGCATTACCTGAAATGCTTGGAAAAAGTGCTCGCAAATTTTGCAAAGAAACATGATAAAGGTTTCAATGCGAAATCAGACCGATATCTGACAGATATTTAAAC
>JAUELO010000016.1:2715072-2734232 GCA_032357855.1 Amphibolips quercusostensackenii
TTTTATGAATTTCCCTTCTCTGGAGTATCAATATTTCAATGTAGGGTAGGGAGGGGTAGCGCCGACCGGTGGGGCAAATGTGACTTTGCTTATAAAATCGCTATTATGTAACAATTTCAAATATACTTTGTATTAAATAAATATATTTTATTGTAGAGATAGTGCTGCTCACTAAAATATTGAAAATTGACGTTGTAAAAAAAAAATCATGCAGAAAACAGCTTTGACAACGAAAGAATGGGAGATTCGCTGGCAGAAATATAAAGTTTTCAACATTAATAGCAATATTTAGAGTATGCGAATTTGATATTTTGACAGATAAAACAATATCTCATCATGTAATTATAATAATTAAATGTAATTCAAGTCCAAAATATATTAAATGTCGTAAATAATTGAGGCGTCATCAAGAGGATAAGCGCGACCAAGATAATAGTTTGCAAGGGAAACCGGGAAATGACGAGAAATTTAATTAAGAAACAGGGAATTCACTTCTGATCGCAGTTAAATTCAAGTTTTTATTATTTGAATAATTTTGGTTAATTTATAAAAGTGATTTCTGCTTTATCTACAATCGTAGGGCATATAAGTGTGTTTATTAGGTTAGGGTTTTATTTGCCTATTTAAAAATTTAACTATTTGGTTAAAAGTAAGACTCATTTATTAAAAAATAATTTTCTTATCAAAGATTCTAAATTTAAATTGAAAATTCATTTCTGGTTGAAAATGTAACCAATACTTTGTTGCAAATTAATTTTTTTATTTAAAAATTCAATTATTCTAGTAGAAAATTTAACACGTATTTTTCTGAAGAATTGGAGTTTCAGGAGAAAATTGATCTTTTCTATTTTAGGTTGAAAATTTATTTTCTTCCTCTTTTCTCAATTGTTATTTTTGTCTCTAATGAGCCGAAAAGTAAGGTAGTTTTAATGTTTGTTTTTTATTTGTCAATCTTTTTCATGCTTTTTTGTCATAAAAAATTTGTTTATAAGAAAATAGATTTCTGTTTGATTTTATATTAAAAATTTATATTTTTTAATATAAAATTTCTACTATTTCGCTGAAAATAAACATTTTTCATATAAAAATGTAACTATTTGTTTAATAATGAATGTACTTTGTGGAAAATTCTCGTCTTTTTTACAGAAAATTGATCTTTGTGTTTGAAAATTCCTCTTGATCTCTAATATTTCAAAATTCAACAATTTCAATGAAAATTCGTTTTTCTTAATAGAAAATTTAACTATATTGTTGAAAATACACGTCTTTTGTTAAAAAATCGATTTTTTATAGAAAATTATCTTTTTCTTCCAGAGTTAATCTTGTCTAAAAATTCTTCTTGTCGGTTAAGAATTCAAGTATTCTAGTTAAATATTCATTATTTTAGTTGAAAATTCATCTTTTAGGTTGGAAATAAAATTAATTGGTAAAAAGTTAAACTCTTATGTTAAAAAATATAATTTTTTTTTAAAGATTTATAATTTTAATCAAAAGCTCATTTCTTAGATTGAAAAATGAGCTTTTGATTAAAAAATTGTTTTTCCTTTCGATGAAAAGGATTTTTTTTTTAATTTAACCATTCCGTTGAAAATTTTGTTCCTTTTGTTTGAAAATTTTTTTTTTCAACTAAAAATGTAACAGTGATACCGGTTAAATATTGCATAATATTAATTAGAAGCTCATTCCTTTGTTTAAACATTCATCTTTTTACTTAAAATTTAGTTTTATATTTTAGTTGAAAAATGATCTTTCTCTTTTAAAACTTCGTCTTTTTTGTAGAAATTAATCTTCCTGGTTAAAAATTCACCTTTTTGGTCTAAAGTTCAATTATTTCATTTAAATATTTATCATCATAGTTGAATATTTCATAGTCTTAGTTAGAATTTCATCTGTTTAGTTAAACATTAATTTTTTAATTTAAAATTTAATTATTTAGGTTCTGGTTAACAATTTATCTTTTTTATAGTAAAAATTAATTTTCATTACTCCTAAAATTAAACTATTTTAGTTGAAGAGTTATTGTTTTTAATGGAAACTTATGTTTTTGGTTTGAAATTTAACTATTCCAGTTGAAGATTCATCATTTCGAGTGATAAATTAATAAGTTGGGTTAACAAATAATTTTATTAACTAAAAATTAACTATTACATTTTCGGTTTAAAGTTGATTTTTTAAAATTGAAAATTCCACTATTTAGTAGAAAATTTGTCTCCTTTAATTGAAAATTTAACTATTTCGTTAAAAAATTCATGTTTTTTTTTAAATTGTATTTTTTGGTAGAAAATTAATCTTGTAACACTGAGGTTCCGATATTTAGATAAAAAAAGAAATAAAATATATTAATCGCGTTATTTAAAAAATTAATCTTGTTGTTTAAAAATTAATCTTGTTTAAGAATTCATCTTTGTGGTTGAAAATTCAAGTATTTCAGTGAAATATTCATCATTTCAATCGAAAACTTATTTCTTGGCTTAAAATTCAACTATTCTAACTAATTTTTCTAACTAAAAGTTCAGCTTTTCCATTTTCGTTGAAAATATATATTTTTTAAGGGAAAAATTCAAGTATTTGTTTCCAAATTCAGTTACTTTAAATTTTTCACTCTGTTGTGTTAAAGGATATTTAAAATGAACAGACAAATTAAAATAAATGTTAAAATTTTGCGGCAAATATGAATATTTAACTTTTATTTTACCAGGGGAAGTTGATAAATTTTACCGAGGAAAATCGGAAAACCTAAAATTGTCAGGGAATTTTTATATACTTGGAAAAACCGGAAAATATCCGTGAATTTTTCTTAAAGTCAAATAATTTTTTTTAAAGCGTGCTTAAATTTTTTTTAAATTGTAATATCAAATTAAGTAACAATCTTTTTTATTTAAAAAAAACATCTTATAACTGGATCGAAGGTACGACTGAAAAATCCTTAGATATAAAATTTCCGAACTAGAGAATTCCTGAAATTATAAAATTACCAAAATATAACAAACCCAAATTAGAAAATCCCTCGCTCCGGCTCGAAGGACCATTCCCATTAAAACCAGATTCTCTAAATTTGATTGCTTCCCATCCGCTGGTGTTTAATTTTTTAATTTTTTAAAATAAAATAAAAAATAGTAACACTTTTAACAAGGTTGTTCAATTTTTAACCAGAAAAGAGGAATTCTTAACAATCCTCAGCCGAAAGAGATTTATTTTCAACCAAGCAGTTAATCTTTCAAGTAAGAAAGATTTTTAATTTAATTAAAACAAACAATTTCTAAAGTTTTAATTTTCAATCCAAAAAGAGGAGTTTTCTACAATTTTTTATTTGACCGGAAAAATTAAAAAATTTGACCTAGGAAAACCAGGAAAACCTAGAATTGCCAGGGAATTTTGATATACTTGGAAAAACCGATAAATATGCGCCAATTTTTCCTAAAGTCGGATAATTTTTTAAAAATTGTAATATCAAATTAAGTAAAAATTTTTTTTTATTAAAAAAAAAGAACATCTCATAACTGGATCCAAGGGACGAATAAAAAATTACTAAATATAAAATTTCAGAATTAGGAAATTCACAAAATTAGAAAATTACCAAACTATAACAATCCTGAATCGGAAAATATCCGGCAGTTTATGATATTGACGAATTTGAAAATTGCTGACAAAAAATTGCTACATAAAATTTCCACATTGAAACAATAAAAAATTTGTTTTTGAATCAGTATTATTTATTTATTATCACAAAAATAATTATTTTTTTTTTCTATAAATTTTTTATAATGTTTAGAGGTTTCTAAAATTATTGTTTGAGTTTAAAATAACAGTAATTAAAACAATAAATTTCTCAAAGCAAAATTTTGTTTTAAAATGTGTGTAACTATTTTTTTTTTTAATTTCAAATTAATTAGTGCTGAATCCTGTAAAGTTTGTTTGAAAAATCTTATTAGGTTTAGAGAAAATTTATGGAGAAATTTTTTTCTTTCAAGGCGCACGTGTTTTGAAATTGATTTTTTTAAAAAAACGTTTATACAATAATTCTAATCATGTATTCAGACAATAATTTATAAAAACTTTGAATATTAAAAAATTTATTTTCTTAAAAATATTTGATTATTGTATTTTTAATAAATAAATAATATTTGATAAGAAACCATTAAATTTTTTTTTAATTCGGCAATTTTCTAGTTAGAGTATTTTTTATTTCGGCAATTTTATCATTTGGAAATTTAAATGTGCCGGGAATTTTCTTTTTTGGGTTTTTTCAGCCGTCTCAGTTTAAAATATTTTGTTGGAAATTCTTTTTGTTTATAAAAACAAATTTTCATAACAGAAAATTTATTTATTTTATTTTTGGTAAGAAATTGATATTTTGTAGTTGAAAATCAAACTAAGTTGTTGAATATTCATGTATTTTGTTGAAAATTTGTATTTTTTGGTAAAAAATTATTCTTTTTGGTTGAAAATTTACCGTGTCGCTTGAAAAATCAACAGTTTGTTGGAATTTTTTTTATCTTGACTTAAAAATCTTAAGAAATTCAAATCCTGTTGAAAATTCGTCTTTTTTGGTTGAATTCAAGTATTTTTCATTAAAAATCAAAATCTGGTTTGTTTCAAATTTAAATTATCACATTATTCGTTTAGAATGAATTTTTTGTTGTTAAAAATTCTACCACTTGGTTAAAAGTTAAACACTTTTCTTGAAGATACGTCTTTTCTGGTTGAAAATTAAATTTTTCAACTATTTTTTCAACTATTTTATAATTTCAGTTGAAAATTTATCTTTTTGGTTGACAATTTTGTTCCCTGAAAATTTAACTATTTAATTTTTGGTTGAAAATTTGCCTTTTTCAGTTAAAAATTCTTGCATTTTCTAAAAAATTCATGTTTTTTATCAGAAAATTAATCTTCTTATTTAAAGATATATCTTTTTGGTTGAAGTTTTTTTATTCCAGCAGTTTAAGATATATCATTTTAGTTAAAAATTGATCTTTTTGGTTTAAAATTTAACTATTGCATTTAAAAATTCGCTATTTTAAGAGTAGTTCAAAATTCATACTTTTGTTTAAAATTGAACAATTTTGTTAAATCTTTTTTTTTAATTAATTTTTTTAAGTAAACATTCAACTGTCCCATTTTTGGTGAAAAATTCATAATTTATGTTGCTAAAATTTTAACTATATCGTTGTATATTGATGTATTTTAGTTAAAAGTTGAACTCTTTTTGTTTTTTTTTGCTTTAAAAATAATTTTTTAAATGAAAATTGAAATATAAAACTTTTGGTGGAAAATTGATCTTTTTTGGTTGAAAATTACACTATTTGGTTAAAAATCAATTTTTTAATGAAAATTGAACTATTCAATTTTTGGTAGAAATTTGATCTTGTTAAGTTGAAAATTTACCCATGTGGTTGAGAATCCATCTTTTTTAGTTAAAAATTTGTTTTTTTTTTTGGTTGAAAATTAATTTTTTAACTGAAAATAAAACTATTTAGTTTTTGGGGAAAAGTTTATCTTTTTTAGTTCAAAATTAAACTACTTGTTTCAAAATTCATCTTTCTTAGTTACAGATTCAATTACTTCGTTAAAGATTTATGTATTTTGTTAAAACTTGTTTTTTTTTATTAGTTAAAAATTATTCTTCTTGGTTGGTAATTCAAGGTTCTTGGTTAAAAATTAAAACCTCTGGTCAAAAGCTTGAAAAATAATTTTCTAAATAAAAATTGCAATGTAAAACTTTTGGTGAAAAATTGATCCTTTTTTGTTGAAAATTAAACTTTTTGGTTAAAAATTAATTTTCAAATGAAAATTAAACTATTTAATTGTCGCTGGAAATTTGATCTTGTTCAGTTGAAAATTGAACCATGTGGTTGAAAATTCATCTTTTTTAGTTGAAAATTTGTTCTTTTTTGGTTTAAAATTAATTGTTTAACTGAAAAGGAAACTATTCAGTTTCTGGTTTTTATTTGATCTTTTTGAATTAAAAATTGAACTATTTGGTTAGAAATTCATCTTTTTTAGTTGCGAGTTCAATTACTTTGTTAATAATCTATGTAATTTGTTGAAAACCCCTTTTTTATTAGCTAAAAATTATTTTTCTTGATTGGTAATTCATGTTCTTGGTTGAAAATCCAAACCTTTGGTCAAAAGTTTGTATATTTGGTTAAAAATAAAAAAATTTTGTTAACAATTAATCCTTTTCGGTGGAAAATTTACGTCAGTATAGTTTAGGTGGAGTAAGCCACCATAATTTGATGCAATCGAGAGTAATCCAATGCAGCCCGGGGTAATCTTAGGTAATCAAATTGTCATTCTCATGTTTTCAATGGTTATCTCTTCTTATTTTTAAATTCAAGTTGATATCGATTTAATTTGTATTGAAAGAGAGCTGTTAGTTTCGGAAATTTTATCTCCTGGATCGGTTGATACGGGTTTAGTTGTATAGGTCGTCTGAAGTCTAGACGAGTCGCAGACATCGAAGTAGATCGAAGCCTGGGTTGGGAAGCTCACCCTCAATTCATCGAGGAATGTGGGTTAGGGTCGACCGCAAATTAAATTATAACTTTCTGCTCTCTTCCCCAGTAATTGGGTCAATTTAAACTTTCTACCCTAACCACTGTATTGTTGCAGATGACGTTTTAGTAAGTTGTTTCGATGATTTAATTTCATTTGATTCAATAAATTCACTTAAAATTCTCGAATATTCTAGAACTTTGTTGAAGAATAATAAAGAACGAAGACCAAAAAACTTGATATTCTGTAACTTATCGTTTTTAAATTTTAATGCTTCTTTCACGGGGTTCATCTTCAAAGATTTAACTGTTGAAATTTGGTATTGTGAAATCCGGATCCGGCTCGAAGGACCATTCACAACGAAATCAAATACTCTAATTTTCATTACTTCCTGCACATATTTTTTAATTTTTAAATAAATTAAAACGGCAATTTAAAGTAATCATGTGTCAAATTCTAAATCAGTTTTCAAACTTGAAGATTTTAATTGTGAATCACAAAACTATTCTAAATTTGTAGGGTTTTCTTACGTCTTAAATCAAAATTAAAAAACCTTTTCTTGGGTGAATTTAACCTTTTCTTTTTCGCTTTTTTCTTTTTAGGTCTGATTATAACATTATGATCAACTTGAGAATATTTCGTTTAAAGCTCATTTCGAGGTCAAAAGATTCAAAAACCTTTTCTTGGATGATTTTAACCTTTTCTTTTTCGCTTTTTTCTTTTTTGATCTGATCATGACAGTTCGAATAACTTGACAATCTTTCGTTTAATGCTCATTTCGAAGTCAAAAGATTTGTTTTTGAATTTTAATTCTTTTTTCGTGGTTTCATTTTCAGAGATTCAACGGTTGAAATATGGTATAGTGAAATCCTTACCCTGCTCGAAGGACCATTAACACCAAAACCAAATATTCTAAATTTCAATACTTACCATCCACATATTAAAAATTTTTAATAAATTAAAACGGCAATTAAAAGTATTATTATGTAGAAGCCTAAATCAACTTTAAAATTTAAAGATTTTGATGGTAACTCACGAAACAGTTCTAAATTTTTATAGTTTTCTTGCATCTTAAAATTGCTTCTTTTTTACGGTTTCTTCTTAAATCTTACAGAAAGAATCAAGACTAAAAAAAAGAACTATCTTATTGGATGAGTTCGTTTTTTTCTTTTTAGATATGATTATGAAAATCTGATTAACTTGAGAATCTTTCGTTTAAAGTTAATTTCAGGGTCAAAAGATTTATTTTTAATTTTTAGTGCTTTTATGGTTTATCTTTAGAGATTCAGTGGTAGAAATTTGGTATGATAAAATCCGGATCCGGCTCGAAGGACCATTCGCATCAAAACCAGATTCTCTAAATTCGATTAATTCCCATCCACAGGCGTTTAATTTTTTTTCTTCAACGAAATAACAAAGTAGTTCAACTTTTAACTAAAAAATATAAATTCTCACAAAAAAATTAATAATAGCTGATATTTAAACCAAGGAAAGATTTTTAGTTTGAATCAAAAAGATTTAAGATGAACAAAAAACACGAATTTTTAGCAAAATAGTTGAATCCTTACCCAAAATACATTCATTTTCAACCAAAAAGATGAAATTTTTACTAAAAGAGATGAATTTTTTGATTGGAAAATAAAAAAATTTTAACAAGAGTTGAATTTTCAAGTAAGAAAGATTTTTTAGTTATTAAAGACAACAAATTTCTTCTAAAATTTTTTATTTTCATTCTAAAAAGAGGACCTTTCTACAAAACAGTCAAACGGGCTACCAAATAATAGAATTATCAAACGAAATTGAAATCAATCCGGCATTCTTTGACTGAAGGATCAGTCATTTCTACTAATAAATGAGCCATTTCTACTGACAAATCAGTCATTTCTACTAACAAATCAATCATTTCTACTGACAGATCAGTAATTTATACTAACAATTTAGTCATTTTTACGGACAAAGCAGCAATTTCTACCGATAAATCAAGCATTTCTACTGACAAATCAAGCATTTCTACTGACAAACCAGTCATTTCTACTGACAAATCAGTATCTTGTACTGACAAATCAGTCATTTTTGCTGACAAAGCATTCATTTCTACCGACAAAGCAGTTATTTCTACTTACAAATCATTCATTTCTACTGACAGATCAGTAATTTATACTGACAAATCAGTCATTCTTACGGACAAAGCAGTCATTTCTACCGACAAATCAAGCAATTCTACTGCCAAATCAGTCATTTCTACTGAAAAATCAGTATCTTTTACTGACAAATCAGTTATTTCTACCGACAAGTCAGTCATTTCTACTGACGAATCAGTAATTTCTACTGACAAATCAGTAATTTATACTGACAAATTAGTCATTTCTACTGACGATTTAGTCATTTTTACTGACAAATCAAGAATTTCTACTGACAAATCAGTATTTTCTACTGACAAATCAGTTATTTTTTCGGACAAAGCAGTCATTTATATCGACAAATCAAGCATTTATACTGAAAAATTAGACATTTCTACTGACAAATCAGCCATTTCTACCGACAAATTAGTCATTTCTACTGACAATCAGTCATTTCTACTGACATCAGTAATTTATACTGACAAATCAGTCATTTCTACGGACAAAGCAGTCATTTCTATCGACAAATCAAGCACTTCTACTGACAAATCAGTAATTTCTACTGACAAAACAGTCGTTTTAACAAATAAAGTAGTATTTCTGACTGAATCAATCAGTCACTTTAAATGACTGATTTTTATTCAATACAAATGACTGATTGTCTGCTATAATGAAATAATAAAAGTATTTCCATATTAAAATTCATCATTGAATCAGATATTCCTACTGACAAATCAGCTATTTCTACTGACAAATTAGTCATTTCTACTGACAAAACAGTCATTTCTACTGACAAATCAGTCAATTATACGGTCAAATCAGTCATTTCTTCTGAAAAATCAGACATTTATTTCGGACAAAGCAGTCATTCCTACCGACAAATCAAGCATTTCTACTGACAAATCAGTAATTTCTACTGACAATCAGTCATTTTTACTGACTAATCAGTCATTTCTACTGAGAATACCGTCATTTCTACTGACAAATCAGACATTTCTACTGAGAAAACAGTCATTTTTACTGACAAATCAGTCATTTCTACTGACAAAGCGGTCATTTCTATGGACAAAGCAGTCATTTATATCGACAAATCAAGCATTTCTACTGAAAAATCAGCCATTTCTACGGACAAAGCAGTCATTTCTATCGACAAATCAAACATTTTTACTGAAAAATCAGCCATTTATACTGACAAATTAGTTATTTCTACTGACAAATTAGTTATTTTTACTGACAAATCAGTCATTTCTACTGAGAAAACAGTCATTTCTACTGACAAATCGGTCATTTCTACGGACAAAGCAGTCATTTCTATCGACAAATCAAGCATTTCTACTGAAAAATCAGCCATTTCTACTGACAAATTAGTTATTTCTACTGACAAATTAGTCAATTTTACTGACAATCAGTCATTTCTACTGACAAAACAGTCATTTTCACTTTCAGTAATTTATACTGACAAATCAGTCATTTCTACAGACAAAGCAGTCATTTCTACCGATAAATTAGTTATTTCTACTGACAAAACAGTTATTTCTACTAAAAAAATCAGTCATTTCTACGGTAAAATCAGTCATTTCTTCCAAAAATCAGGCACTTCTACTGACAAAACAGTCATTTTAACAAATTAAGCAGTATTGCTGACTGAATCAATCAGTTACTTGAAATGACTGATTTTTATTTAATAGAAATGATTGATTGTCTGCTTTAATAAAATACTTAGTAGATAAATTTATCTTTTGATTAAAAATTAAATTACTTGCGTTGAATGTTGATCAAACTTATAAGAAATTCATTTTTTTATTTGAAGATTCATTATTTGCGTTTGAATTTTTTTTATTTGAAAATTAACTTTTTTGAACTGATACTTCAACTATTCTATTTTTAGCTGAAAATTGGAATATTTTTTTGTTATAGACTATTTTTTTGAATTTTTGCTTATTAATTCGACAAGTTTGATCTAAAATAAAATTTTTTTTTGATTGAAATATCAAGTGTTTTTGACTTAAAATAAAAATATTTTTGATGTAAAATATCAACTTATACGTTTTTCGTTAAGAATTCATCTTTTTTGGATTAAAATTTAAATACATGGTTTACTATTTAAAAATGTAACTATTATATTTTTTCTTGCAAATTGATCTTTTTTAGTTAAAGATTCAACTATTTTGTTAAAATTTCACGTATTTTGTTGAAATTGTATTATCATTGGTAAAAAATAAATCTTCTTAGTAGAAAGTTCCCTTTTTTATTTCAATGCAACTATTTTTTATTTAAAATAAAAATCTTTTTTTGTTAAAATATCAACTATTTTTTATTTAAAATTAAAATCTTATTTAGTTCAAATATCTGCCATTACCCTTTTTGTTAAGAATTAATTTTTTTCAATTGAAAATTTTACTACGTGGTTAAAAGTTGAATCCGTTTTTCAAAAATTCATTTCTTTATGGAAAATTGATAATTTTTAACTATTTTGTTAGAAATTAAGCTTGTTAATTTAAAATTAAACTACTCAAGTATTGGTTAATAATAACTCTTTTTTTGGCGAGAATTTATCTTCTATGGTAGAAATTTAATCCTTTTGGTCGAAAATTCATCTGTTTAGTTCAAAATTGGACTTTTTTGTTAAGAATTAATTTTTTTCTCAAATTTTTATACTTGGTTGAAAGGTAATCTCCTTTGTTAAAAATTTTTTCTTTTTTGTTGTAGATTTATCTTTGTGGTAAAAATTTGAACGATTTTGTTCAAAATTTGTTTTCTTTTTGTAGTTGAAAGTTTAATTTGTTAATTAATAATTAAGACCTTTTTTTTTTAAATACTGATATTTTTTGGTCATATGGTTGTTAAGGATTTAATTATTTAATTTTTTTTTTTCAATTTCATTGGTCTGATCTAAAATTAAAATCTTTTTTGGTCGAAGTATCATATAATTTAAAATTAAAATAAAAATATTTTTAGTTTTAAACATCAAATATTACGTTTTTTGTTGATATTTCATATTTTCATTGAAAATTTCACTACGTGGTTGAAAGTTGAACTTCTTTGTTAAAAATTCATGTTTTGGTTGAAGATTCATTATTTTATTTAAAAATTTATCTCTTTCGTAAAAATGTAACTATTTTGATGAAAATCAAACTATTTTGTTGAAGATTCATTTTTTTTGGTGACAATACAGTTTGTAAGTTGAAAATTTAACTACTCAATTTTTCGTTAAAAATTACTCTTGTTTTCGAAAATATATCTTTTCTGATCGAAATTCAATCTTTTTCGTTGACAATTCATCTTTTTTTATTAAAAATTATACTATTTGGTTGAAAGTTGAACTACTGTATTAAAAGTTAATTTGTTTGTTGAAGATTCATCTATGTGGCGAAAATTTCATTTTTTTTTTAATTCAAAATTATTTTTTTTGATTAATTTTTTTTTTTAACTAAAAAATAAACTATTCCATTTTTGGTTGAAAATTCATGTATATTATTGAAAATTAATCTTCTTATCTAAAAATTAAACTTCTTGGTTAAAAATTAAACTACTTTGTATAAAATTCATTTTTGCACATTCATTTTTTTGGTTGAAAATTTAACTATTTTACTGTAAATAATTTGTTTTTTAAATTAATTCTTTAACTGAAAATTTAGCTATTCTATTTTTGATCGAAAATTCAACTATTTGGTTGAAAATTCGGGTGTTCTGTTGAAAATTAATCTTCTTGTCTAAAAATTAAACTTCTTGGTTGAAAGTTTAACTACTTCTTTGAGAAGTTTTTCGAAAATCAAACTATTTTCTTGAAAATTAGGTTTTTTCTTGTTAAAAATTGAATTTATTGATTACACATTTGACCACTTAATTATTAGTTGAAATATACTATTTTTTCAACAATTTATCTTTTTTTATTGAAATTTCATCTTTTTGGTTGAAAATTCAGCTGTTTGGTTCAAAATTTAACTTTTTTGTTGTGAATTCATCTTTTTCGATTGAAAATTGTTAAAGATTCATCATTTTAGTTAAAAATTTATCTCTTTGGTAAAAATATAACTATTTTGTTGAAAATTAAACTATTTTGTTGAAAATTCATTTTTTTGGTGACAATACATTTTGTAAGTTGAAAATTTAACTACTCAATTTTTCGTTAAAAATTACTCTTTTTTTCAAAAATATATCTTTTCTGATCGAAATTTGATCTTTTTCGTTGACAATTTATCTTTTTTTATTGAAAGTTATACTATTTGGTTGAAAGTTGAACTACTGTGTTAAAAGTTAATTTGTTTGTTCAAGATTCATCTATTTTTAAATAAAAATTTAACTTTTCCATTTCTGGTTAAAAATTCATGTATATTATTGAAAATTAATCTTCTTATCTACAAAACAAACTTCTTGGTTAAAAATTAAACAACTTTGTTAAAAATTTTAATATTTGTTGCACATTCATTTCTTTGGTTGAAAATTGAACTATTTTACTGGAAATAATTTGTTTTTTAAATTAATTCTTTAACTGAAAATTTAGTTATTCTATTTATAATCGAACATTTAACTATTTGGTTAAAAGTTCGGGTGATCTGTTAAAAATAAATCTTTTTATCTAAAAATTAAACTGCCTAGTTGAAAGTTGAACTACTTCCTCAAAATTTTTTTCGAAAATGTAACTATTTTGTTAAAAATTAATTTTTGTTGTGTTAAAACTAAATTTATCGTGTAAAAATTTGACTACATAATTTTTAGTTGAAATATTCTATTTTTTTTGAGAATTTATCTTCTTTGATTGAAATTTAATCTTTTTGGTTGAAAATTCAGCTGTTTGGTTCTAAATTTAACTTTTTCGTTGTGAATTCATCTTTTTCGATTAAAAATTCTACCACTTGATTAAAAGTTGAACTACTCTGTTAAAAATTAATTTTTTTCATTGAAGATTCATCTTTCTGGTGAAAATGAAAATGATTTTGTTCAAAACTAGTTTTTTTAAATTAATTTTTTCAACCGAAAATTTAACCGTACCATTTTTTGTTTAAAAATCATTTATTTTGTTGAAAGTTAATGTCTTTTATTAAAAATTAATCTTCTTGTCTACAAATTAAACTGCTTCATTGAAAGTTGTACTTCTTTCTTAAAAATTAATTTTATTTGTTTCAGATTCATTCCTTTGGTTGAAAATTTAATATTTTACTGAAAATAATTTGTTTTATAAATTAATATTTTTCAACTAGAAATTAAGTTATTGTATTTTTAATAGAAAATTTAACTATTTGTTTAAAAATTCGGGTATTCTGTTGAAAATGAATCTTCTTATATAAAAATGAAACTGCTTGGTTGAAAGTTGAACTACTTCCTTGAAAATTTTGTCGAAAATGTGACTATTTTGTTAAAAATTTATTTTTTTCTTGTTAAATATTAAGTTTGTTGATTGAACATTTGACTACTGAATTTTTGGTTGAAATATACTTTTTTTTGTCAAGAATTTATTTTCTTTGATCGAAATTCAATCTTTTTGGTTGAAAATTCAGCTGTTTCGTTTAAAATTAAACTATATCGTTGAGAATTCATCTTTTTCTTTAAATTGTACTACTTGACTAAAAATTAAATGTCTTTCAAAATTTTTTTTTTATTGAAGATTCAACTTTTCAATAAAAATTTAAACAATTTTGTTCACAATTTGTTTTTTTTTTTTATAGTGAATTACAATGATCTAATCTGAAGTTAAAATATTTTTTGTTCGAAATATTATGCGTTTTTGATTTAAAATAAAAATATTTTTAGTTTTTCTATGGTTAAAAATTTAACTATTTTGACGAAAATTAGGTTTTTGGTGGAAGATTCATGATTTTTGTTTAAAATTCATCTTTTCAGTCGAAAATTTAACTATTTGATCAAAAATTCACTTTTTTTCGATAATGCAGTTTGTTAATTGAAAATTTAACTACTCAATTTTTGGTTAAAATTTTTCCTTTTTTTGAAAATATATCTTTTTAATCCAAATTAATTCTTGTTTGTTAGGAATTTTATCTTTTTTTATCAAAAACTGTACTACTTGGTTGAAGGTTAAATTACTTTGTTATAAATTAATTTTTTTGTTTAAGGTTCATCATTTGAGTATTTATTTTAATTTATGATTAATAATCATATTTTATTGTACTTGAAATTTAATCATATTTCTTGGTTGGTGTGTTAGATTGAAATCTAAAAAAAAATCTTAAAGTTCGCCGTGAAAGGTTTTTCCAGGAATTATTGCCTTAAAGGCTTCAAGAGTTGGAAAGGTAAATTATTTGGTTAAGTCGAGACCGCACCTCAATCTCACGGAAATACGCGTGATTCCGCGAGTCCACGTGGGGCGTGCCATGTGCTCAACACCGTCGGTCCTATAAATAAAATCGACTTCACCACAATCTTTGGGGTCGTAGGTTGCATGTCAAATTCTCCGACTTGTACCCCGTTTGCTTGAATTTATTCCAGAAACTTTCTGCCAAAAAAAGAATGTTGCAAAGAAAGGGAAGATTCTTTATGCCATTTATTTCCAATGTCGATCAACATGATCAAAGTTTATTTTTTAGACACAAGAATTAAAAGAATTAAACATTTAATTCCTTAAAAAAAGAATTCCCGCCCAAAAATTCTTTTTCCAATTTCCCGTTTATAAAGAATTCTTTTTTTTCCCTGTTTTCAAGAAACTATTTTATTGAAAATTTGTTTTTTTATTATTTTTTTAAACTAAAAATTTAACTATTTTATTGTTGGTTAACAAATTCACTATTTAGTGAAAAGTTAGTTTTTTTTATTGAAAATTAATTTTTTTTAACTCAAAATTTAATTACTCGATTTTCCTCATTTGGTTGAAAACGCATGTATTTTGTTGAAAATTAATCTTCCGGGCTGAAAATTAAACAGCTTGGTTAAAATTTAACACTAAATTAAAAATTTATTTTATTAATTAAAGATTCATTTCTTTCGCTGAAAATTAAACTATATTTCATGAAAAATTTGTTTTTTCTTGTTGAAAATTAATTTTTTCAAACTTAAAATTTAAATATTCAATTTTCCTTACTATTTGGGTGCAAAAGCATGTATGTTCTTAAAAATTAATCTTCTTGGTTGAAAATTGAACTGTTAGGTTCAAATTTGAACATTATGAGAAATCAATTTTATTATTTGAAGATTCCTTTCTTTAGCTGAAAAATTAATTATTTTGTTAAAAATTCCATTTTTTTGTTAAAAATCCATTTTTTTTAAATCAATTTTTTCAATTGAAAATTTAACTGCTCTATTTTGCAACCATTTGGTTGAAAATTCATGTATTTTGTTAAAAAGTAATATTCTTTGCTGAAAATTAAACTTCAGTATTAAAAGTTCATTTTACTAGCCGAACCTTAATTTCTTCAGGTGAAAAATTAATTATTTTGTTGAAAATATTTTTTTGTTAAAAATTAATTTTTTTATACTGAAAATTTAACTATTTGGTTGAAAATTTATGTATTTTGTTAAAAACTAATGTTCTTGACTAAAAATTAAACTCATTGGTTCAAATTTGAACTAGTTAATTAAAAACTTATTTTATTAGTTAAGGTGCATTTCTTTAGTTGCAAATTTAACTACTTTGTTGAAATTGTTTTTTCTTGGTTAAAAATTAATTTTTTCAATCAAAAATTGTAACTATTACAGTTTTTGTTTAAAATTTAATTATTTTGTTGAAAATTAAACCTTTTTATTGAAAATTAATGTTTCTTGTTGAAAATTGGTCTTCTTAGTAAAAAATTAATTTTTTTCGCTGAAAATTAATGCTACATTAAATGTTGAATTACTTTGTTAACAATTTATTTAATTACTTGCAGGTTCATTTCTTCAGTTGAGAATTTAACTATTCCATTACAAATTCTTTTTTTTTTGTTAAAAATTAATTTTTTGAACTAACAATTTAATAGTCCTACTTTAGGTTGTCAGTTTATAATTATTATTTTCTAATTTATCTTTCTTTTTAATTTTTTTTTTTAGTAGAAAATTCAACTATTTATTTCAAAATACATCTTTGTAGATTAAAAATTCACTATTTGCTAAGAAAAGCTACTATATTATTGAAAATTATATTATTTTGTTGAAGATTCAAGGGCTTGGTTGAAAGTTCAACTACTTTTTCAAAATGCATTTTATTTGTTGAAAATCAAACTGTTTTGATAAAAATCATTTTTTTGTATTGAAAATTAATTTTTTCTGACTGAAAATTTAAATGTTCCATTTTTGGTCCAAAATTCAACTATTTGGAAAAAATTCGTCTTTTTTTTAGTAGAAAATGCATCATTGAAAGTTGAACTACTTTGGAAAAAAATTAATTTTATTAGTTGATGAATCATTTCTTTGGTTGAAAATTTAACTTTTTTGTTGAAAATTCGTTGTTTTGTTAGTTGAAAATGATTTTCCTGCATCTATGTAATTTGAAAATTTAACTTTTTATTAAAAAATGTAACTATGTTGGTGAAAATTTAATTATTGTTAAAAAATTTAAGTGTTTAATTAAAAATTTGTCTTATCAAAAATTTAAATGTTTTGTTGAACATTCGTCTTTTTGGATAGAAATTCGTTGGAATTGAAAATTCAACTGTTTTCAAAAAATGTCGTCTTTTTGGCTATTTTGTGGAAAATTTGTTTTTTTGTTTGAAATTAATTTTTTGAATTAAGAATGTAACCTTTACATTTTCAATTGAAAATGAACCTTTTTTAGTGGACAATTTGTAAAATTTATCTTTTTTAAGTTAAAAATTCAACTATTTGTTTGAAAATTTATGTATTTTATTTAAAATTTGTCTTATTTGGTAGACAATTAGGCTGCTTGGTTTAAAATTAATTTTTTTTTTTGGTTCTAAAATCCATTTTTTGGTGGAAATGTTGTCTTTTTAATGGAAAATTGCACTATTTTGTTGCAAATTTGTTTTATTTTAGTAAAAAATTAATCTGTTTTAATTAAGGATTCAACTAGTTTGTTGAAAATTCGTATTCTTTAGTATAATTTAGCCGTTTTTTTATTAGAAATTAAACTAATTTTTGATGGAAATATCAACTACTACAGTTTTTGATGAGATTTCATTTTTTTTAATACAACTGCTTGTTTGAAAATTCGACTTTTCGATAGAAAATCAATTTCTCTCGTCTGGTAGAAATTTAATTTTTTTTGTTAAATATATCATCTATTAGATTTTTATTTAAGACTTCATCTTTTTGGTGAAAATTTAACTTTATTTTAAGAAATTTATCTTTTTGGTTTGAAAATAGAACTTTTTTATTAAAAATGCAACTGTTTTTAATTGAAGTTTAATCTTCTTAAAAGATTCTATGTTAAAAATACTAGAAGATTAAAATGCTGATCTTAGAATCTTAATGGTCATGGAAAGTGAAAACTTGGTCAGAAAAATTAGAGAATGAAAAAAATGAAGTTTTGCTGCCACCCTGCAAACACTCGATGTAATATTAAAAAATTGCAGAATACTATTTTCCTACTAATTTCAAAGTTTCTGCTACTATTGGCACTTATTTTGAATTTCTCATACAAGTCCGAGGCATGTCTGTAGAAAATTTGTAGGTCGGGTTATTAAGTAAACTTGAATCCTCTATACACAGAGATTTGGTAAGTGGATTTACCTAGAAGCCACTGTCCAATCGGATTTTCAGGATAGTGGCCATATAGAATATTAAACTAGAAGCATTAGCGGAGTACATTTTCAATGTGTTAGTCGAATATTCTCCGAGCTTTTGACTCGACGCGTTTCCAGGATTCATTCAACTCAAATATGCCAGCAAACTTTTCTCTCAATGTGGTCACTATAAACTCACTAACTTTATTTTCAACTCGATAGGGTATGCACGAATTACATTATCAGTGTACTTACGACCCTTAACAAGTTTTGAGGAAATTTCCGGAATTCACTCAGCGTTCAAAATTAAAATTCACAAACACGAGCCGCTCTTGACCAGAATAAAATGCATAATTGGGTTCCTTCACAGAGAGAAGTAAAACTATACATTCCAGGATCTCTTCTTAGAGAAAATTAATAATGATCAAGCTTATAGAAATTTTCGAGTGTTTAATTATTATAAAAACAAGACTAAAAAATAAATTGAATATAGTAATCTTCTAATTTATTCATTTATGTTGTCTTCCCATCGTTCCCCTTTTCTAGCTCTGAACGAGAACTTGTTTCATCCCCAAGTGCCCCTTTGCAACTCCCCGCAGTCCCAGGCTTTGCCTCTAAACAAGTTCCTCTCTAGTGCTCGTTTACTACCTCTGCACAAGTCCATAGTTCAGTCCAAAGTATTCTCCTGCCATCGTGCTCCTTTTCCAGTTCTCGACATGTTCAGACTTTGCCTAAAAGATCAACCTCCCCTCTTGTCTCCTTTCCAGCTCCCCGCAGACGCAGACTTACCCGGAAGTGTCATCCTTCTGACATTGTGCCCCTTTTCCAGTTCTCAACAGGCCCAGGCTTCGCCTAAAATGCGCACCTCCCCTCGTGCCCCTTTTTCAGTTTTTCGCAGACTCAGACTTCGTCTCAATGCGTCCTTCTCTCCTTGTCT
>JAUELO010000016.1:2737161-2747868 GCA_032357855.1 Amphibolips quercusostensackenii
ATAATAACATTAATAATACTGTAATTAATAAAAATAAATAAATAATAAAGTGTATTAATATTATAGATCGATTGATTTGCCTGAAATCAAGAAATTTTTTTCCGTTATTGCATCAATTTTGAATTATGTTAATGAAAAAATTTTTACTGTAAAAAAACATTTTTTGAAATATTATGTATTACCATAGCTTTCTTACTCTTGAATAAACTGTATTAATAATATAGGTCAATCGATTCGTCTTGAATAAAGATATCTTTTCTATTCTCACATCAACTTCAAATTATGCGTCTGCAAATTTTTTTACCATAAAAACCGATTTTTAATACAATATTAATGATCATAACTTCCTTATTCTTTGATAAATTGTATTATTATAGGTCAATCTCTTTGTCTTAAGCCAAGTAATCTTTTATTTCCTTGCATCAATTTTGAATTATGTTAGTGAAAAAAGTTTTACTATAAAAAATCGTATTTTCAAATTTTATACATAAATAAAGAAGATTTTTTTACAATAAATTTTCGAATAAAATAATTCTGAAAATTTTTGTGAAAATATCATAAAGCTGGAAAAGGGATAGGGTGTGACGGAATTTCTCCCCCATCTCTTTTCCAGCTCGAAATGTTACCATTTCAAATAAAAAACTTGATTGGCTTAAGTTGTCATTGCATTTAAAAAATTTGTTGTATTTTTTGTCATTTTGCTTTTTTCTCATTAAATGAGCACTATATAAATACAAATAAAGTGAAAACACTCAAAATTTAATTCGCTGCTAGTTTTAAAATATTCATTTCAAGTTATTTAAGTTTAAATATTTATATTTGGAGGTATGTAATTATGAACATTTTTTTTAAATTTGAATTAAAATTCTCAAATTTTGATACTTTTGAAAATTAAAAGAAAAGGTTTTAGTACTAAATCTTCCAAATTGAAGAGATTTGAAATGTAAAGCATCGAAATTACAAAATTTTGAACTTGAAAATTTTAAAATTGCATTATTTTTCATTTTTACAATTATAATCTGGTTAATTTTAAATATTTACAATTCAGAATTCTACAATTTTGAAGCGTCACAATTAAAAACTCTTAAATTTTAAAAATATTGAATTGCAAATTATTCAATTCTTAAGATTTATATTTTGAAGGTATGTAATTTTGAACGTTTTTCAAATAGGTTAATTTAAAAGATTCGCTATTGAAAAATCTTTAATTTTGAAGTTATATAAATAAAAATTCCTTAATTTGGATAATTGTAAAAATTAATAGATAAGGTTTCAATACTAAATCTTTCAAGCTGAAGAAATTTCGAAAGTAAAGCATTAAAATTACAGAATTTTGAATTGTAAAACTTACAACTCGCATAATTTTTAATTGTAAATTTTCAAGCTTGAAAACTCTTCAATTTCAAAGATGAAAAAAACTTCTTAGATTTTGATGAATTTGAAGGTCGAAAGTCAAGCTTTTCATTCTAAATATTTAAAATTGAAGAAATTGTCAAATTTACAGAACTTTCAATTGAAAATCTTAAAACTTGCATAATTTTTCATGTAAATTGAAAAAATTTTTAACTCTTTAATTTTAAATATTTACAGTTCAGACTTCTGCAATTTCGAAGAGTTATATTTTAAAATTCTTTAATTTTAAGAATATAGAATGGCAAATTATTTAATTTTTAAGATTTAAATTTCGAAGGCATGTGATTTTTAACGTTTTTTGGAATAGTTCAAATTAAAAGAATTATAATTTAAAATTATTTAATTGTAACGATTTGCAAGTAAAAATTCTTTAATTTTGAATATTTCCAATTAAGGGGTTTTTAATATTTAATGTGTATAAATAAAAAATGATATAATTTTGAATGCCTTTTTTCGAATAGTTCAATTTCGAAAATTAAAAATATAAAACAATTCAATTTTAAGAATTGAAATTAATTAAATTTTATAGATTTGCAATCGAAAATTCTTTAAATGAATAATAAAAATGCAGTATTGACTTCTTCCATTTCAAGGAACTTCACCAACACTGCATTTAATTTTAAATGACGAGAATTTGGTATTCTAATTTAAGATAAAGAATTTCTATTCAATTAAAATAACTTTAATGTGGACAAAGTGAATGAATATGTTTGAAGATTATTATTATTATTATTATTATTATTATTATTATTATTATTATCATTATTCTTAATTTATTAAAGTCTCAAAATTAATTGATCATTCATGTGATTTGCAATAATTTTAACAGAAAGTTAATTTTAATTATTTGTTTATAAGTAAAATATAAGTTTCTTGAAATCTTCAATTTAAGTTAATTCTATTTTACGAAATGTTTATAGAAAAAATACATACGTCACTTTTTTCTGTGGTAGTTTTCTAATTTCTAAAAGTGCATTATGCATAAAAACAAACTAAGTTCCATAAATTTATCTTTTCCGTATTCCAATGAGGACCATTCAAAACATTTAAATAACGCCTGCAAAGCCTGAAGATCAACAAGTTCAGTTTGCACCAGGTTGTATTTTTTTGACGATATCTTGAATCATAAGTACACAAAATACAAGCAAAAAGTACTTCAGAGATTAACAAACATAGAAATTCATTCATAATTTAGAATGTGTAGATATATGTATGCGTAGAAGGGACCGGGGCAAAAGCGTTTATGATAATAAGTTCTGCCGGTTGCTCTGGCTGCTTACTGTTACAATTCTTTTATGCACACAAAAGCTTCATTTTATGACAAATATGGCCAATTATATTTTTGAAGTCTAATTTGTTTTTTACTTTAGATATCCTAAAAACCACATAAAAAATTTCTAGTAAAACATATGAGTAAAGGAAAAAAATAGCTTTGTTCTCTGAAGTGCGTTACGTATAGTAGCACCCAGAGAATTTTTTTTTAATTTAAGAAATTGTTTCTTTAACTTTCCAGCTTTGATTCAAAGTAAAAATTTGTTTAATTTAAAATGATGCTTTGTTTCTTCTTTAAACAAAAAAAAAAATGATTTGCTTGATACTATTTGCTTCATTTAAAATAATATACTTTTTATTCAATTAATGTACTGGACAAAATTTAGGAAATAATTTGATCTCGTTATTTTAAAGCGAGAAAGTTATTTCTTACAAGGAAAAATTATGAAATTTTTTAAGTTAAAACCTGATAAACTGAACTTTTCTTTAACATTTTCTTTTAATTAAAAGTGAAAATTGTTTAGTTTCAAATAATTAGGCTTTTCTTCTTCTTTGAACTAAAAAAATTATTTGTTTGATACTGTTTCTTTAATTTAAAATAATATTCTTTTAATTTAAATAAAGTACAGGCCAAATTTTGAGATAAAATTTATTTAATCTCATTATGCATTTAATTTATTTAATTTTATTTATTTTAGTACAGCTATGGGTTCAAATAATATTATAAATTCCTAAGTTGATTGTCAATTGTTTTGATAAAAATTTTTTAATTCAAGGAAATTTTCAAAAATTAACTTCAAGTAAATGTTTTAAATTTTTTTCTAATAAAATGATACTTTTTTTGTAATACAAATTTATTAAATTTTTGAAATAGAATGCTGAAAATATACGTATTTTAACCTATTTTTATCTTTAATAAAAATAAATTTTTATAGAAATAATAAAAATTTTCATTCTTAATAAATTCTTCAGTTAGAATAAATAAAAACTTTGTATATTCAAGTGAATTATTTCGTTAAATTAAATATTATAATCATTATCACAAATATTTCTTTAACTTAAGTAAAGTTTTGGTTGAATGAGCAACATATTCTTTCATGTAGAAAAATATTTTCATTAGAACAACAAACTATGTCATTAATTTAAATGAAGGAAAAGCTAAAAAAGAAGTTTCATTAAATTAAATAAACTTTTTTCGATCTTTAAAGCAATGCACAAATTTCTTTGGTTTAAGGAAATTTAGTGTAAATCAAACAAACTTTTTTTACGTATAACAAAAAATCGGTAAATGACAGTGAATTCATATTTTAACCGGGAAGTTTCTAAATAAGAAATTTTCTAAAATAATTTACTTCAAAGATATCAATTTCAGTTGTATGTTTTTAAGTGTACATTTTCAATTTAAAGAATTTTAAATTGCACTTTTAAAGACCTAAAAAGAAAAAATTATAAACGTTTGAATTTGAAATTTCCAGATAAAAAAACCTTTAAAGTTATTCAACTGTGAATATAAATCAATTATTGTTTTTTTTTAAGCAAACCATAGTTCGAGTGTTAAAAAATAAACGATAATTGATTTTACAAGATGATTATATATCTGCTCAAAATTAAACAATTCACAGATTTTAACGCTGAAAATTGAACTATTTCAAATCGAAAGCCTCAAGAGTCAAACACATTCAAACGTCTAAAATATTTAATTTTCAACCTATTCAATAAAAAATGTTCAGACAAAAAAAACTTTTTTTAAATAATTAGAAACTGTTCTTTTAAAATGAGCAATTGTAAATCAAATATTCAAAACCAAGCAATTTGAAACTGAGTCTTTTTAACAGAAAATCTCAAATTGTTAAAAGCTTCGTGCTAAATCTAAACTTTTAACATTATGATTTTATTCCTTCCGTTTTATAATTTTTTAATTTGTGAGGGAAAAAATTTAACATGAAAGGATTTATGTATAAAAAACGGTTGAATTTCAAAATTCCACCTATAAAAGAAACGAATGTTGGTATTTATTTTTTTCCGAATCAGAACAGAAACTTTTTTGTTTTTTACATTTTTATTGAGTTTAAAACAAAGAAATTTTTATCTTTAATTTTTGCTAAATTATCAAAAGGAAGTTATGTATTTTTATGATTTTTATCCAGTTGCACAGTGAAAAATTTTCATTTTTAATATTTTATAACTTGGAAGAAGGACCATTTTTAATTATTAACATTTTTATTGATTTGTAAGGAAAGCAGTTTTGGTTGTCAATTGTTTTTCTAAAGTGGAGGAGGCCAATTTTTTCTTTTAAACGTTTTTATTGAATGGTCTCGAAGAAAATGTGGTATTTTAAACATTTAAATAAAAGGTGGGATTTTTTTAGCTTCAATTTTGTACTGAATTCGAAGAGAGACATGTTTAATTTTTAAAAAAATTTAGTAATGTAAGCTAGTTTTAATTAAGGGCATTGAATAGCGCAGATTCATATTTTTTAACCAGAAATCTTTAAACTGTTTAATTTATTAAAATAAAAAAATTTTGCAGTTTTGTGGCATTTAATTTTTTAATTGTTCAATTGGAAAGTGTTAAAATCTTCCATTTTATACATGCAAATTATTGATATTTTGAATCAAAATTTTTTTAATTTTTAGTTTTGAAAGATCAAAATTCAAAAGAATTCTACGTTGACTGATCTTACTTGCAGTTCAGTTTTCAGCACTTCAAATGAAAAAAATTTAGTCTTAAGAGTTTGAATTTTTTTTATTTAAATTCAGTGAAAAATTTTTGCGAACCAGGAAATGACCAAAAATTATTTTCTTTGGATTCAAACGGATACTTTTAAAGTGGATATTGCTTAGATACTGTTTTGGACTTATTTAATACCGTAGTGGTTTTTTTAGATACAATTGACTTAATTTAATTAATTTTTATAAAACGCTTAACAATTATATCAAGTTTTTTTTATACCAAAATAAAGAAATTAGGCTTCAATAATGTGTATCTGTAGTTTGACTTACGTGGATTGATTGATAAGAGATGATTATTGATATTAAATTGATAACGTGTTTCGATGGCGTCGCGACGCCGAGCGCCATCGGCGGTTCGTTCAAAGGACTTTTTTTCTTAATCGTGCAACGGGGCAAATAAAGTCCCTGTGTTTTTAATGGACCGCGAACAAATGGGTGTATATTGCAATTTCTGCCCGGGCGTGTGTGTGCGTGTGTGTGTGCGTTTAACGATTTTAGCAAGTCTGGGCCATTCGCGAACAAAAATATATCAAGGGTCGACGAAATGTCTCAATGTGAATGGATTTAGGAAACGGAAACGCTTTTAAATGCAGAACTGAAGCAAAAAATATTCAAGAGTTTAAACAGAATTCAAAATTTATTTATTAAATTCAGATATCGCAGTTTGTCCCATTTTTTACCTAATCCTCTCTTTTTTTAGTTTTTCCTTTTTTTATCTTGAATATCTAAAATCCCCAAAAATCGAGAATTTTGCCGTTTTTTCTATTTTTTTTACAGTTTTGATTTATTTTTTAAGAATCATAAACAGGAATTTGAGAAATTAGAAATATATCAAATATATAATAAATAATGTAATAAATATATTAATTTTATTGGTAGTAAAAATAAAAAATATTTTGTACGCTCAAAAGTTGTTAGTGTGGACTAGGCCTGCTTGTTTTCTAACTTTCTTGACTCATCGAATTTAAAAAATTCAAAAAAAAATTCTAATAATTGAAAAACTGGCAAATTTTTGTATCTACAGCTTTGCTAGTGAACACCTTAACGTTAAGAAAAACAGAAAATCAGAAACAAAATGTTGTCGATACTAGAATTTTTTGATAATGTTTGACAAATTTGTTTTTTGGGTTGACTGAAATGTGCATTTTTTTGGAAAAAGTTGAACACGTCAACCTGAAATTTCGCCAATCTGAATCGAAGAAACATGCAAGAAATATAATTTTGTTTGAATGAAAACACAATTTTTTGTTCTGTTTGAACATTCAAAAATCATGATTTTTTTCCATGGAAGCAAAATAAAAGCATGTTTTTTCTATTCAAGCTGAGAAAATTTTAGGTTCGACATATTCATCTTTTTCAAAAAAGTGTACATTTACACGCCTGGCGGAAATAATCTACACGCCTATTTTTTTAACTTTTGCTATAATTCCTTAATTTTTGAAAAATCATCATGATTGTTTTTCATGATAGCATGTCGGGCAATAAAATTTTCCATAATATTTTCTTAAATCATGAAGATATTTTTAGAATTGTATCCCTAGATAATCCCTAGATGAGAATGATTTTTATAAAAATTTCCAAAGTAATTAAATATTTTTGAAATTTTGTGTCCTTTTTACATTCTCATCAGAGAAGTATTCAGATTTGTTTGGAATTTGACCCCCCCCCCAGCTTTTGTCAAATATCCACGATAACTTTTAAAAATTAATCTATAATATTTTTCTTTGGTACACTCTTTTATTGTCACAAATTAAAGGTCAAGTTCGTTAGCCACCCATTCTGGATACAAATTCAAAAAGTGAGGACATTTTTAAAATTTTTTAAATAATTTTTTTTCAAAATTTGAAAATTCTATATACAATTGTAAGTTGTACTCAAAAAGATAAACAATTTATCCTTATGACTTTTTACGATAAAATAAAAATTACCCGAGTTATAGCATCTAGTTATAGCCTGCTGAAGGCTGGTGACCTTTACAGTATATTTCAACCAAATGCGACTCTTCCGATTTCACCGAGTGAGTCTCGCCTACCCCGAAAGGGAAATGGTTTAATGGTATAATTTAGTTATAGCATTTTAAAATTAAAAGAAAAAATGAACAAAAATCAAAATTTTTAGCCAAACAACGCACGATATGGAAAAAAGTCAAGAAGAGAATAACGTTGCTTTTTAAACATCCTACAAGATTATCATAACAATTTTAAAAATTTTTTTGAAAAATTAAAAATTAAAATTTTAATTGAACAGATACAAAAAAAGATTAAAAAAAATTTGCACACAAAAAAGATCTACAAATTTCTTATTGATTACTTTTTAAGAGGACGCGTAGTTTTTTACTTTTTAAGAGGACGCGTAGTTTTTGTTTTATTAATAAAAAACAATATTAAAAATAGAAAAATTGAATTTTTTAACAAATAACACAAGCTTAGTAAAAAATCAATTAACAAAATTTGTTCAACTTAAGAAAAGCTACAAATTTGTTATTAATCGCCTTCTATAGGTAATTTTCAGTTTAATTGTAAAAAATAACATTTAAAAAAACTTAACTTTTTGGAAGAATGAGACAAGCCACAATATAGTTTTATCTAAAAAAATATTTCCTTGAAACCACTTTTTTCGATATTATTTTGACCAACAGTGCTGGTTTTAACCACCAAAAAAGGTACTAAAAAATTGAAAGTTCCATTTTGCGGTCAAACTATGTAGATACAAAAAAATGAATTTACAAAAATTTTTCACTCAAAAAAGATCAATGAATTTGTTATAAAACATTTTTCGATAGACGCGTAATCTTTGTTTGAATCGTAAAAAATAACATTAAAAATAAAAAAACTAAATTTTTGGAAAAACGGCATGGTAAAGCCTTGAGTAAATAAACCTCCTTTTTAATCTAAAATAAAACCAAATTTAACAATTGCTTTAATCGTAGGGGTTTTGACAATTTTTTTAATATCTGCAAGTAAACTTCTTCTTTCTGTCTAATCCTAGCACGAAGTGCGCAAAATGAAAAGAGCCGAGCGCGAAGTGCGAAGCAAAAAGTGCCTAGTTCTTGTTTTAACCACCAAAAAAGGTACTAAAAAATTAAAAATTCTGTTTTGCGGTCAAATTATGTAGATACGAAAAGAATGAATTCACAAAAATTTTTCACTCAAAAAATATCAATAAATTTGTCATAAACCATTTTTCGATAGACGCGTAATCTTTGTTGTAATCGTAAAAAATAACATTAAAAATAAAAAAAATTAAATTTTTGGAAAAACGGCGTGATAGAGCCTTAAGTAAATAAACTTCCTTTTTAATGTAAAATAAAAACACATTCAACAATTGCTTTAATCGTAGAGGGTTTGACATTTTTTTAATATATGCATGTAAACTTCTTCTTTCTGCCTAATCCTAGCACGAAGTGCGAAAATTGAAAAGAGCCGAGCGCGAAGTGCGAAGAAAAAAGTGCCTGAGTGCGAAGCGCGAAGTAAATATATTATCGAGCGCGAAGCTCGAGATACAACAGTCACGCGTCCTATGCGCGTTTAAACACAATTTGCAACTTTAATTAAATTTTTTTTTTAAATTCAACAAATAGCTTGAATCGTACGACTTTTTCGACTTTTTTTGACTTTCTTGACGAAAAATGAGAATAATCTACTTTTTTCGCTATTCACAGAAGTTCGCTATACTTAGTTTCAATTTTAATCGCAATGAAACTTAAAAATTAATATTTAAAACTAGAATAATTCTACCAGTTTAATTGAGAACGTTGAAAATTGAATAATTTTTTATTAAAGCTTTATATTAAAAAATTTATTTAAAAATAGCTTTTGAAATAGAAAAAAATTCTGACTTCGTGAATCCGCATTTAAAGTTTTAATTTTATTTAAATTGCAAATCTTGACAGTTTGAAATTTTTAAGTTGAAAGCGTTTAAAATCGACTAATTTTAAATTCAATTCCTGTTTTCACACTCTTTCCTCTATTTCCTTTTTTCCTCCTTTTTCGAAAAAATTTCTATTTTTCCATTTTCTTAAGAAAGCTCCCCCTTTTATCGTTACTTTAAATACGAAAATCAGAAATGTCATCTTTTTGGTTGAAAATTCACTTTTTTGCTGAAAATTTAATTATCTTCTAAAAGATTAGTCTGTTTATCATGAAAATTCGACTATTTCTAAAAAAATAATTATATTTTGGCTAAAATTCATCTCTTTTAATAAAAAGTCTAATCATTTGGTCTTTAATATAACTGTTTGGTGAAAAATTATCTTTTTTTTTATCTCACTATTTGGAGAACGTTTATTTTTTTCAATTCGACCGTTTTGTTGAAAGTTCAAATATATTTGTGTGTTGAATTCCGTAATTCCGTTGATTCCATAACAAAAATTAGGTTTATTTATTGAAAAGTCGGCAAACTGTAAATTTCTTTTACAAATTGTTCAAACAATAACTAAAAAGCATCAATTATTAATAAATGGTAATGGAACGTTCATTTCTCTCTCATATTATACTAAATCTATTAATTTTAATGAGCTTAACCCGAACCCGCCCACATTGTTTTTTTTTAGATATCGTTGCGAAACGTTAAGGGGTTGCTACCCGACTTCTAAACTGCCTTAAAAAAATTCTGGGTGTAGTGCGGCTTTTACTTTCCGAAATAAAGGGCGTACCATGCATGGTACTGTAGGCGGATGCTCGAAGAACGGCAGCAAACGCGATTTTCGTTTTACGTGTGAAGCGTACCATACACCGTACGGTGGGCGGATTCGGGTTAACATTGCTAATCCCAAAAAATGACTTTTCTTCATTAATTTGTTAATAACACAATAACAATTGCTTAAAATTATTCCTACCAACTGGAAATTATTCCCATACAGTTGTAACACTGTTTTAAGATCTTCTTTAATCAATATGAATGTCTTACATAAAAAGCGCTTGGGAAAAGCTAGAAAATATTAAACTTTGTTGGTAAATAACAAATTTTTAAACAATTGAAAAAATCTAATCATGCAAATCTTTTCAGAATTTAAAAAGCTTTTATTTAAAAAAAAAAGTTCAAATCCGACCTTAGTGTAAAATATGAAACAGTTTTGACGCAGCTGTTAGAAATGTAAAAATTTTAAATCACTGGCTTACCCAAAAGCATCAGATTGGAGGAGAAAGAAGTGATTTGGATCGTGCAATTAATATTAAGAGGAACCGGCAGAAAGTGATTTCACTTCGCGCTTTTCTCGCCACGATAATTTTGGTTTCAGAGATGCTATCGGAAATTTCATTATTCAGGCGGACAAAGGTAAGGGAATATT
>JAUELO010000016.1:2851586-2869231 GCA_032357855.1 Amphibolips quercusostensackenii
GAGAATATTCTAGAAACTTAGCACGAACACAAACCACTTGAGATGTGAAATGTTCTTGATGTCGGTAACATGTCGGTAACAAGAATCTATGATTAGAAACGTCCTTACTCATATACTAATTCGCTATAGTCAGTTTTCGTATAAAACTAATACCTTCTTATTGTAATGAGAATGTAAAAAATTGGGTCTTTTTAGGACACCCTATTTTTAATGTTTCCTGAATACGCGAATCCACCCAACCATTTATTTTGCGCACTGATGCCCAGCAGAAGGTTTCTTTATCATGTAGTCTAGCAGGTCCGACGCGATGAATGCGTAGTCATCAGCGATTTTCCCGCGACTTTTAATTTTTCTCTTTTTTTTTATTCATCTTTTTTGTTTGTTTCCTTCTTTCGCTTAGATGCATTGTCCTAGATTGTTGTGTAAACGTTTTGCCACACGTGGAATATTAATTCTCTGGTTCGCTTTTCCTACAGTTCTTGTTACACAGATCACCCTTCTCATTTTCCTTCTCAACCCCCTCGGCGACACTTGAGAACTCTGAATTCCAGGTGTATTTCTTTTTTTCTTTATTCATTCTGCAAGGAGTATTTAAAGGGATGTGAATGGAAAATCATTTTCTTTCTCTTCAAGTATTTTCTAAAGGTCTAATGAGTAACAAATTTTCTGGATAGGTGGAAAAAGTTCAGTTTTGACCACAGAGATCACATTCAGGACACGTTATTACCAAATACCCTTTTTAGGGTTTCGTAACCACAGGTAGAGACCCTTTTATTTTCGGTCGGATATCCATTTGTCCGTTGTACTTTTATACAAGGTGGGGAAGTGAGAAGAAGTAATTGGAGAGTAAGTAAGGGAAGTGAGAGGAAAAAGGAAAAGAGAAAGGAGGAAATGAGAGAAAGAGGAAGTGATAGTAAATAGGGGAGAGGAAATATTTAAAGTAGGGGAAATAAGGAAATCGTGGGAAAAGGAGTAGGGTAAGTGAGGGAAAATAAGAGAAGAGAAACTGAGGGAAGCGAGGATCAATAAGGGGGTCGGAAGTAGGTGAAGTGAATGTAAGTTAGGGGAAGTAGTGGAAATGATTAGAAGTAACGGTGTGTAGGGGAAGGAAGTGGGGGCTGGGTAGAGGAAGTAGGGGAAGCGGAGTGTTAGCTTCGAAGCGATGAGAGGGGGAAGTAAAGGAGGAAGAAGTTGTGGAAGGCGGAGGTTGGAATAAGGAGATGGGAATGTAGTGGAAGTAAAGGAGGGATATTGTGGGAGGGGGAGGTTTGAACGACTTAATTAACGTCTCAATAGGCTGCGAAAACCTTTTTTGTAGGCGCGCGGCGCCCACTCGACTTTTAAGTTTACAATAGATTACAAGTTTTTAAAGATTTCACAAATATTTGAAAGATTTCAAAAGATTCTGAAAGATTCCACAAATATTTTTAAAAAATCGCAAAGATGTCAAAGACTTCATAAGGTATCACAAAGATTCTAAAGGTTTTAAAAAATGTTAGAAATATTTTCAAGATTTCACAAGCATTTGAAAGATTCCACAAATATCAAAAGGATTTTTGAATATTTATAGGATTTCAAAATATTTTACAAAAATTTCAGTAACTCGAAAAGGTATCACAAATATTTCAAACATTTTACAGATTTCGAAGATTTTAAAAGATCTTCACATTTTTGCAAAAACGTTAAGATTTCATAAGTTACTTAACAGATATCAGATAGGTTTTGAAGATTTAAAAAAATTTAACAAAGATTTAATTGAGTTCTCGAAGAGCTTCAAGTTTTCAAAAGATATCACAAAGATTTAAATATTTCACAAAAATATTTAAGAGATTTTACAAATATTTTGCAAAGATTTAAATATTTCACAAAAATATTTTAAAGATTTCACAAAGATTTTGAAGATTTTGCAAAGATTTAAATATTTCACAAAAATATCTCAAAGATTTCAAAAAATTTTCAAAAACTTTAAAAGATATCACACAGATTGCAAAGGGTTTCAAAGATATTCAAACGATTTCGCAAAGATTAAAATATTTCACAAAAATATTTCAAAAATTTTAACAGATTTTTAAAGACTTTAAAAGATATTACATAGATTTCATAGGATTTTAAAGATATTTAAAAATTTTTGAAGATATCGCAAAGATTTAAATATTTCACAAAAATATTTGAAAGATTTCACAAAGATTATAAAGATTTCGCAAAGATTTAAATATTTTACAAAAATAGCTTGAAGATTTCAAAAAATCTTTAAAGACTTCAAAATATATCACAAAGATTTTAGAGGGTTTAAATAATTTTAAAAGATGTTACAAAAATGTTGAGGACTACGTCAGATAATATAAATATTTCAAAGTTTTTATGAAGATTTCAAAGATTTTGCAAAGATTAAAAAATTTCACTAACATATTTTAAAGCATTTCCAAAGATTAAAAAAAAATCACAAAGGTTTCAAATGACATTCCAAAAATTTTTTAGGTTTTAAAAAATATCACAAAGATTTTAAGATTTTTAAAAGGTATCCTAAAGATTTCACAAAGATCTCAACAATTTTTAAAGAGTTCTGAAGATTTAAAAATATGTCATTAAAATTTCAAAGAATTTACAAGATATTACAAATATTAAAAAGATATTACAAAGATTTTGTAAAAAGTTCAAGATTTCACAAAGATATTTCAAAGATTTCATAAATATATTTTCAAGATTTCATAAAGGTTTAAAAATTTTTTTTTAATTCCACAAGGATTTTAAACATTTCATAAAGATTTCAGAGGGTTTCGAAAGGTTTCAAAGATTTTCAAAGTTACCCCAAACATTTTTACTACTTCAAAAGATATGTTAAAAATTAAAAAATTATTAATAATTTCAGGAGATATTACAAATGTTTTTAAAATTGGACAGATTTCCAAGGTTCCTTAAAGATTTCATTCTTCAACTTACTAGATTTTTTAAAAGAATAATAGATGTTTAATTGTTAATTTATACATCCAAATTCAATTATTTAACTCACAAATAACATTTATTTGAATTTAAAAATTAAAAGCAGTTAGTTATTTCTAAAAATTGACTAATTGTTTTTTTTCCTAATTAAAAAATTTCAAATCGATTGGTTTAAAAATGAAATATATTACACTGAAACAGTGTTTAGAATTATTTGAAAGCATTTGATAACTAATATATTATTTTTAAGTTATTTTGAATTTGAAAATATTTTATAAAGTTCTAATCGGGCGTTTACATTTGTTTATTTAATAAGACCTTGAAGTACAATTCAATTTTGAAAATTATTAATTAATTTGCATTCGCGGTTGATCAACTAAAAATGTTTTTTTTTCATCAAAAATCTTCGATTTTAAACGCTTCTAATTCTTAGTTGTTTAAGACTTTAAAACTGCATTTTAAAATTCTCTAAATTATAATGTAGGCTTAAAAATTAAAATCTGAAATGGAACATTTTTAAAGTGGAAGATTTTCAATTTACGCATTCTAAACTGAATATGATATTTTAAAAAGATAAAAATGTAACTAATTACTTTAACAAACGGTTTAAATAAAAACTGGACAGATTTTTCTCTAAATATTTGTAAAATTCGCGGTCAAGAAATAAATTTACTGTCATTTTCCGGTTTTTCCCGGTCATCGCCAGGTCCATCGGACACCTTGATTAATGAATAGAGCACAGCTTTTATTTGCACGAAACAAAAATCAACTCGAATATGAATAGCTAAAAGCCAGAGAATGAGAGAAAAGGAATAGTGGAGTCGGGAGAGCTCGGGATCGTCCTCGTGCATTTTTGGCTGATCTTCGCATCTCGTAACAGAGCCGAATCACCGACACGCTGCGTTTGCATGAATTTCTCCCAGATGGGAAAGTGGTGGGGGCCGAAAAATCCCACGTTCTGGAGACTCTGGGTTCCGCTTGATCGCGAATCCCTCTTATACACCGTTTCGTGACCTTGATTTTTGCGCCCGGCCAATCAATAAACATCCTCCCCTCCATCGTCATTACGAGGCGAGAATCGCCCAAACTTCTTTTCGGACCGTGCTAAAACAGAGTGCCCAATAGAAGTTTTAACTTCCGATAAGAACGGTTCTAGTTTTCTTTTGCGATTAAATTTTTGGATATTACATCCAGTTGTTCAATTTCCATAGAGAAGGTTCTTTTGTAGTAGGTAAAAATTATAGGATCTATTATGCTCTGTTGGAGACTGAAGACTGATCGTTTCGCTCAATCGCAAATTCCTTTTATGCACCGCTTCGTGACCTTGATGTTTTCGCCCGGCCAATCAAGGCACAGCCTCCCCTCCATCGTCTATACGAGTCGAGAATCGACCAAACTTCTTTTCGGACCGTGCTAAAACATTAAGTGCCCAATACAAGTCGATACTTTCGACAAGAAAAGTTTTAGTTTTCTCTTGTGATTAAATTTGGCATTTTTCTGTATTACATCCGGCTATTTAATCTTCGTTCAAAGTTTGTTTTTTGTACTTGTCTCACGATACAGTCCAGAAGTCAGTCGACAACAAAATTTCCCAGAGTCTCTTTCATGTATCCGATGCGAATGTTACCATAAGGTCGACGGGTTTAAATATTGAACCACATACATCCCCCGTTCGAGTCTCGCAGCACGTGGTGCACGATACGTTTACGTTATCGTTTCCGGTTGGCGAGCAATAAAAGTCAAAAGACCTTTTTCGTTCCAGAAATTTTTGGGGCACACGAAAATAGTCTATCCATGTGGACGATATTCCCTGCTAATTGCACGGCTGGAATTCCTACAAGGGCTATGCGCCATACAGGGGCTTTACAGTAGACATCCTTAATTTCTTTTTTAATTCTTTAGCGTCGATGATTTTTAAGCAGACATGGGACCTAATTCATTGATTAGCAGAGTCTTTTTCATTCCGGTACTCATTTGCTTAACCTCGCGAAATTAAGAGGGAAATCCTATGGAAAGGATCAGGGAACCGAAAGTGACTGAGGTTGGGTCTGCACGCCACTTGCCTCGAAAAGCAGTTCAGAATCTTTTTTTTGTATCCTCTTCATATTTCCTCTGATCTATTTCTGGTTGACTTAACTTTTCATGATATGAAAAAAAAATTATTTAATTACTTATTTTTATAGTTTTTTTAAAGTATTCATTTTTATCTATTTTTCTATTTACATTTATCTATAGTACTGACCCATTTGACTTATAAAATCTAAGAAAATATTTTTGCGTCCCTAAGATAAGAGTTTTGAAAAAATTACCGGAATTTCTTAAGTCCTACGTACTCTAAAGTTTTAGTGTTTTTTTCGTATTTTAGCGTATTTTATCTATTGAAATCTTTAAAATCTGTGTGAAATATTTTAAAATTTTGTGAAATTATTGTGAAAGGATAAAAATCTTCATAAAATATTTGCAAAATCCTTAAAATTGTCTGAAATCTTTAAAATCTTTTAAATTCTTTAAAATCTTCTGAAATTTTTTAAAATATTCAAAATCTTGAAGATATTCCTGAAATCTTTTTAAATCTTCGTGAATTTCTTTTATGTGTTTCTGAAATTCTTTAAAATGTTTCCAAATTTTTCAGAATCTTTGTTGAATCTCCAAAATCTTCAGAAATATTTGTGAAATCTTTTTAGATGCTAGTAAATTTATTTAAAATATTTGGTAAGCTTTTGTGAAATATTGGAAAATCTTTGTGTTAAGATTTGAAATCTTTTAAACTCTGTGAACTTCTTTTAAATCTTTTAAAATAATTGTAAAATCATTGAAGTATTTGAAATATTTAAGAAATCTTTGTGAATTTTTTTTAAATCATTGGAAATCTATGAAATCTTGTGGAATCTGTGAAATACTTGCAAAATGGTTTAAAATTTTTACAATTTTTTGTAAACTAATTGAAATCTTTATGAAATCTTCAAATTCTTTTCAAATTTTTGTGAATTTCTTTAAAATATTCAAAATATTTCTGAAATCTGTTGACATCCTTAAAAATGTTTTCAAATTTTTGCAAAATCTTGGAAATCTTCTAAAAATATTGAAATCTTTTAAAATATTTGTCAAATCTTTAAAAGTACTTGTGAATATTTCTTTAAAGTATTTTAAAAATATCTCAAAGGTTTTAAAATCTTTTGAGATGTTTGTGAAATTATTGAAATCTTTTGAAATATTTGTCAAATCTTAAAAAATATTTGAAAATTTTTTTAGAATTCTTTCTGAAATCGTTGAAGTCTTTGAAATCTGTTGGAACCTTGGTGAAATCTTTCGGAATTTTTAAAATTTTTGAAATGTTTGTGAAGCTTTTTGAAATATCTGGGAATTTCTTTGAAATTTTTTAAATCTTTTAAAATATTTGTAAATTCATTAAAATCGTAACGAAATTACCAAAATATTTCTGAAATATTTGCGGAATCTTCCAAAATCTTTTAAAATATATCCAAATATTTGTAAAATCTCTGCGAATTTATTCCAAATTTTTTTAAATCTTATAAAATATTTGTGAAATCGTTGTAAGTTTTGTGAAATTTTTGTAATATTTTTCGGCGCTTGTGAAATTCTTCAAAATCTTTTAAATAATTCTAAAATCTGGTGAAATCCAAAATATTTTAAATTTTTGTGAAATCTATGAAATCTTTTGAGAGTTCTGTGAAATCATTAAAAGTTTCGAAATATTCGTAAAATGTTTAAAAATATTTGCAAATTTTTTAGGATTGTTCCTGAACTCTTTGTAAAATCTTTGAAATCTGTTGGAATCTTAGTGGAGTCTTTCGGAATTAAAAATTTTTTAAAAATATTTGTAAAATCGTTGAAAGTCTTGTGGAAATTTTTAAAGATTTTCAAGCGCTTGCGAAATTCTTAAAAATCTTCCAAATATTTCTAAAATCTGTTAAAATCCTTTAAAATGTTTCGAAATTTTTGTGAGATTTTCAAAATCTTTTAAGATGTTTGTGAAATTATTGGAATCTTTCAAAATATTCATCAACTCTTCAAAAATATTTGAAAATTTCTTAGAATTCTTTCTGAAATCTGTTGTAATTTTAGTGAAATCTATCAGAATTTTGGTGAAATCTATCGGAATTTAAAAAAATTTTTGAAATATTTGTGTAGCTTTTTGAAATATATACGGATTTCTTTTAAATTTTTAAAATATTTTTTAATATTTGTAAATTTATTAAAATCTTAACGAAACTACTAAAATATTTTTGAAAAATTTGCGGAATCTTCTGAAATCTTTTGAAATCTTTTGAAATATTTGTGAAATTTCTGCGAATTTATCCGAAATTTAAAAAATTTTTTTAAATATTTGTAAAATCGTTAAAAGTTTTGTGAAATTTTTGAAATATTTTCAAGCGCTTGTAAAATTTTAAAAAATCTTTAAAGTATTACTGAAATATGCTGAATTCTATTGAAATATTTTGAAATTTTAAAAATCTTCTGAAAAATTTGTGAAATTATTGAAATCTTTTAAAATATTTGTCAAATCTTTAAAAATATTTTTAAATTCCTTAGAATTCTTCCCGAAATCGTTGAAATCTTTGAAATCTGTTGGAACCTTGGTGAAATCTTTCGGAATTAAAAAAATTTTTGAAATGTTTGTGAAGCTTTTTGAAATGTATGCGAATTTTTTTGAAATGTTTGAAATCTTTTGAAATCTTTGTAAATTCAGTGAAATTTTAACGTAATTATCATAATATTTCTGAAATATTTGCGGAGTTTTCTGAAATCTTTGGAAATTTTTGTGACATCTTTGTGAACTTCTTTGAAATCTTTAAAATATTTAGAAATTTTTAAAATCTCTCGAAATCTTTTGAATCTTTGTAATCTTAGTAAAATGATTTGAAATCTTGTAAAATCTGTGTGAATTTTTTTTGAAATTTTTGAAATATTTCTTAAATCTTTTAAAAACCTTTGAAATTTTTTTTAATTTTTGTAAAATCTTGAAAATCTTCTGAAATATTTGTGAAATCATTGAAATCCCTTGAAACATTTGTCACATCTTTAAAAAAGTTTCGGAATTTCTTTTAAATCTTTCTGAAATCATTTCAACTTATAAAATCTGATAAAATCTTTCGAAATTTTTTAGAATTTAAAAAACTTTTTTGAAATGATTTTGAATGTTTGTAAATTTCTTTCAAATCTTTTAAATCTATTAAAATCCTAGAAACATTTGTGAAATATTTTAGAATATTCTGAAATATTTATTTATTTCTCTGAAATATTTTTTTAATCCTTAGGAAATCTTTAATATCTTTTGAAATCTTTGAAATCCATTGAAATCTCCTAAAATACTTGTGAAATGATTAAAATTTTTGAAATATTTGTCGAATCTTTTGAAATTTTTGTGAATTTTTTGAAAAATGTTTTTGAAATCTTTTAAATCTTTGAACCCTATTAGCATCTTGGTAAAGTCTTTCAAATTTTTGAAATTTTTCAAATATTTGTGAATTTATTTGAATTATTTGCGAATTTCTTTCAAATCTTTGAAATCTTTGTGAATTTGTTTGAAATGTTTAAAATATTTTTAAAATTTTTAAATCTTTCTAAATCTTTTGGAATCTTTGTAATCATCGTAAAATGATTTGAAATCTTCTCTAGTATTTCTGAAATTATTGAAATCTTTCGAAATATTTGTCAAGTCTTAAAAAATATTTGCGAATTTCTCAGAATTCTTCCTGAACTCTTCAAAATCTTTGGAATTCGTTGGAATTTTGGTGATATCTTTCGAAATTTTTAAAAGTTTTGAAACATTGACGAAGCTTTTTGAAATATCTGCGAATTTCTCTTATATCTTTGAAATTTTTTGAAATATTTGTGAAGTCATTGAAATTTTAACAAAATCATCAAAATATTTCTAAAATATTTGCGGAATCTTCTGAAATCTTTTTAAATATTTGTGAAATCTTTGTGAATTTCTTCGAAATCTTTAAAATATTTAGAAATATTTGAAATCTCTCGAAATCTTTTTAATCTTTCTAATCTTTGTGAAATGATTTGAAATCTTTTGAAATCCTAGTAAATTTTTTTGAAATCTTTTGAATATTTCAGATATCTTTTAAAACCCCTTAAAATATTTTGTAATTTTTTTGAAGTTTTTGAAATCTTCTAAATCATGTGTGAAATCATTGAAATCATATGCAATATTTATTAAATTTTGAAAAATTTAGGGATTTTCTTTAAAATTTTTCTGAAAGCTTTGAAATCTTTGGAAATCTGTTGAAATCTTTTTGAAATCTGTTGAAATCTTTAAAATCTTTTTGAAATGATTTTAAATATTTGTAAATTTCTTTCAAATTTTGGAAATCTCTTGAAATCTTCAAAGCCTTTGTGAAATATTTTGAAATCTTAATTAATTTCTTTAAAATATTTTCAAAATCTTTAAAATTCTCGCGGATTTTTTAATTTCTATGAAATATTTTTAAAATTCTTGATAAATCTTTAATATCTTTTAAAATCTTTGAAATCTATTGAAATCTCCTGATATATCTGTGACATAATTGAAATATTTTGAAATATTTGTCGCATCTTGTGAAATCTTCGTGAATTTCTTTAAAATCTTTCTGAAATCTTTTAAATCTTTGAACAGTATTGGCATCTTGGTAAAACCTTTGGAATTTTTGAAATTTTTCAAATATGTGTGAAGTTATTTGAAATATTTGCGAATTTCTTTCGTATCTTTAGAATCTTTGTGAATTTCTTTGAAATCTTTCAAATATTTAGAAATATTTAAAATCTTTTTAATCTTTTTAATCTTTGTAAAATGATTTTGTAATTTTTGTGAAGTTTTTTAAATCTTCTAAATCATATGTTAAGTCGTTCAAATTATTTGCAGTATTTCTCAAATCTTAAAAAATTTAGGGAATTTCTTCAAAATTTTCCTGTAAGCTTTGAAATCTTTTGAAATCTGTTGAAATCTTGGTGAAATCTTTTGCAATCATTAAAATCTTTTTGAAATGATTTCAAATATTTGTAAATTTTTCTCAAATTTTGGAAATCTCTTTAAAAATCCGAGGCCTTTGTGAAATATTTTAAAATCTTGATTAATTTATTAAAAATTTTTTTGAAACCTAAAAATTCTCGCGAAATCTTTAATTTCTTCTGAGATCTTTCACATCTATTTTAAATCTTTTAAAATATTTGTGAAGTGATTGGAATCTGTTGAAATATTTGTGAAATCTTTTGAAACTTTTGCGAATTTCTTTGAAATCTTTGAAATCTTTGAAATCTATTGGAATGTTTGATATCTTTTGAAATATTTAAAATATTTTTTGAAAGGATTCGAAATCTTGAAATATTTGTAAAATCATTTGAAATCTTTGAAAATGTTTGTCCAATCATTAAAACTTTTGTGAAATTTTTCAAAACATTTGAAATTATCAAAAAAAATTCAAATATTTCTGAAGTGTGTTGAAATCTTTTATTCTGATTTACACTCAAATGTTGAGTGGTCAACCCCTCCATGGACACGAATTGATTTTTTTTACTAAAAAAAATAATATGAATATAATTTTAAGATTTGTTCAAAATTGTATAATAATAATGATAATTGCTTAGAATTCAATAATGTTGTTGAAAAGTCCATTCAGTTTGCATTGATCAATAATTGTTTAAAAAATATTTAATAAATTAGTTTGCGCCAAGGAGATTGTAATGAAATTGAATAGAATTGACTGAATTTTTAAAAAAGTATTCTAGGATTTTTAAAAAATTTTTTATCAACGAATTTCGATAATCCTGAAAAAGTCGTAAAATTTTGAAGCCGTACTTCTGTAGCAACCCTGGTAAAAATATTAAATTAGAGGCCTCAAAACTTAAATTAATTTTTTTTTTCTACGCGATAAATATTTTTTATTTTTATTATTTTAGAGAAGCACGACGTGAAAAGATTTCAGACCTAAGAGTCTTTATTTAAAAATAAAATTAAAGTTTATTACCATAAAAAGATGATACTAAACTAAAAGTGAAAACTCGTAGGAAGAGTTATAAAGAGGATGAAAACTCTGGAGTTTTTTTAATGCGACTTTTCTCGTTGCTGTCGTTTTGTGCCGTAGTATTCATTTCTGTTTCTTGTCTCCTCGCAATTTTTTTCACTCATTCGCTTGATGTGGCGGCTTTTTGAGCGAGCGCGAGGCAGAAAGAGAAAGAGAGCGAAATGGCACTTTTATGTCTCTGCCAGCACTTTGCAATTTACCTGTTCGCTCTAGACACTGTCTAGAGTGAAGGGCCGAAAAAACTCAAAATGATTAGATTCATTGGTAATATAGTAGAAGCGCTTAACTTCGGACAGTTTTTGATAGTTTTTTTATTACAAAACGAAAGAAAGTAATTAAAAATTGTTGCAAAAATTAATTTAAGTTTTTAAAATTAGTATTATTGAAATCTGAAAATGAAAAAAATTTGTGATGCTTTTTTGTTATAATATTCTAATTACTTAAAAAATGTCCGAGGTTTGCGAAAAAATTTCTAACTTCGGACATCAGTATATTTCAAAATTAAAAATATATTTCTTTATTGCATTAGCTTCTTTATTTGATGAAAATAATTATCTAATGACATCTTAATTAATTAACATGCTTACAAAGAATGAACTAGCTGTTCATGAAATCTCGACATTTTTACATCCGAAAATTTTGGTTGATCATAATTTTAGCAAAATCCATAATTTATTGATATAATAAAATTTTTGTTTCAATTTAGTAAAAAAGTGCATTATTCGGTCATTTGCCGATAGGAAAATTGTTTTAAAAATAAAATAAAATTTGGCAACTAATTATGAATTTTGCTGAAATTATCATGAAGTTACCAATAAAAAAGACTGAAATCCAACAAAAAGAATTTTTTCGTCGCCAGATGCCGCAATAATGCATTTGTTTGTTAAATTTGTTTGTAAAAATTATGAAATTGATCAAAAAATTATAAATTTTGCTGAAATTCTCATAAAGTTTCTAATTTAGTAAGTTGACATAAAAGAAAACAAAATTTTCTGTCGACAAATGCCTGATTAATGCATTTGTTTATCAAATTTGTTTATAAAAGTCATAAGATTAATTGGAGAATTACGAATTCAACTGAAATTGTTGTAAAGTTCCTGATTAAAAAAATTGACATCGAAAAAAACAATTTTTTCTGTCGACAAATGCCTGATTAATGCATTTGTTAAAAAAATCATAAAATTTATCAACTCATTGTGAATATTGCTGAAATTGTCATAAAGTTCCCAACTGAAAGAATTGGCATTGAAAAAAACGAATTTTTCTGCCGACAAATGCCCGAATAATGCATTTGTATATCAAATTTATTTTTAAAAATCATATGTGTAATTAAAAAATTATGAATTTTGCTAACATTATCACAAAGTTCTTAATTAAAAAAATGTACGTAGAAAAAAACGAATTTCTCTGTGAAAAAATGCCTGAATAAGGCATTTGTTTATTAAATTTGTTAACAATATTAACAATAATAATCTCAAGATCCCTTTTTCTGGTTTTCCCCCCTTTTTTAAATTCCCCTTTTTCCCTATTCTCGAAAATCTTCCCCTTCTTCCCCTTCTTCCCCTTTACTCATTATAAATTAAGTTTAGCTGATACAAATAATTATTTTCGTCTACGGCGAGAACCAAAAAATGTCAAATGTATTTTTGCTAGATCTTAATATTTCTTAAATATTTTTCAAACTTCAAAAATCTGGAAAGTTCCTTGCATTTTTCACGAGAACCTCAAAGTTAAATTATTATTAATTTTTTGCTTTTAAAACAGTATTTTTACTAAAATGCGAAGGGTAATTTAAATGTTTCAGTCTGTTATGAAAAAAACATTTCGCTTAGAAAAAATATGCTACTGAAAAAAATTTTATTTATTAAGATATAATTTATCTTTTGTTTATTACATATTAAATAAAGAGATTTGAAGGCACTTTTTGTAGACTGTCACAATTATTTTATAGATTGCAAAAAACAGACTTCATTATTGTGAATAATTCTATAAGGTTTTAACGTCTCCGCTAATATAGAATATTTCAGAAATTAAGTATAAGTTTTGTTGTTGTATTCAACTTACAAATTATAAAAATTATCAGTTTAAAAATTCATATTTTAATTTAGTTTTACAATCAGAATTTTTCGAGGAGTTGACCACTCAGTTTCTGAGTGTACACCAGATTTTGAAAAGATTATAAAATATTTCTAAAGGTTTCACAAACATTTTCAAGCTCTGGAGATTTAAAGAATTTTTAAATTTGAAAGAAGGTACAGTACACCATATTTCAAAGATTTTAAAAAATTTTACAAAAATGTGAGAAATTCAAAGATCTATTGAAAAGATCTTACCAATGTTTCAAGGATTTCAAACAATTTCAAAAAGTTCCAAACGTTATTGCAGAAATTTCAAAAGATTTAAGAGATTTTAAAAGATTTAAAAATATTCCCCAAAGACCTTAAGGATATCAAAAAGATTTGAAAGATATTAGTAAGATTTAAAAACATTTCAAAAGATTTCACAAAAATTTCAAAAACCAAAATGATCTTACCCATATTTTAGATTTTGAAAAATTTAACGAAGACGTCACGGATTTTGAAAAGATTTAGAAGATGGCAAAATATTTGAAAGACCTAACCAATATTTCAATGATTTTAAATAATTTTAAAATTTCCAAAAGATGTTGAAAAGATTTTGAAAGGTTTCAAACAGATTTAAAGGATTTTTAAGATTTCTAAGATTTGAAAAAGGCATGTACATTAGATTTCAAAAGATTTCGCAAAGATTTCAGAGATGTAACAACGAGTTCAGAAAGTTTTTAAAGTACTTCACGAAAATTTTAGAAGATTTTAAAAGATTTCACAAATATTTCAGGGACTTCACAAAATTTTCAAAGATTACAAAGGTCTCATCAATATTTTAAGGATTTCAAACGATTACAAATGTTTTAAAAGATATCTAAAAGTTTCCAAAGACTTAAAAAGATTTCACAAAGATTTTAAAGATTTCACAAAGTAAGTGTGCATCAGATTTTAAAGATTCTAAAGATTTCGCAAAGATTTTAAGCTTTTGAAATATTTCAAAAATATTAAATTGTTTTAAACTACGCCACAAAGATTTCAAAAAGATTTCAAAAGATTTCAGAAATTTTAACTAATTTCAAAAGGTTTGAAAACATTCAGAAAATAATTTAAAGGTTTCAAAAGATTTTAGAAATGTTTGAAAGTTTTCACAAATATTTCAAGTATTTCACAAGGATTTCAAAAATTACAAAAGTTTTCAAAAAGATTTTAAAGATTCCACTAAGATTTCACAAAGACGATGCTTATCAGATTTCAATGATTCCAAATATTTCAAAAATTTTCAAAAGATTTTTGAAGATTTTTAAAGATTTCACAAAATTGTGTAAAAGATTTATAGGATTTTTAAAGATCTCACAAGAATTTAAAAGATTTTAAAAGGCTGGAATCCAGAAACGAAGATTTTGAGCGATAATTATTAATTTATTACTTACGTTAATTATAAAGTAGTGTAATTAACTAATTAAATTAGTTATTAAATAATGTAATTAACTGATTATTTTCAACCTGTAATTATTAATTATAAGTATCACTTAGAGTAATTGACAAATTATAAATTATTACTGTTTAGATAGTAAGGATTTGTAAAAATGGCTTATGTTTCAGGATCCGTAAAAATTCAAAAACAAATTTTTGTTTGAAACGTCAAAATATGTACGTGTATGTATGTGCTAATTTATCTTTTTAGTTAAAAAGTCTATTACTAAATATTTGGTTGAGAATGCATATTTTTTGTTAAAAATTTTATTATTTGGTTGAAAAATCAATTTTTGTTTTGAAAATTCAACAATCTTTTTCGAAATCTATCCTTTTTGGCTTAAAATTGAACAATTTGATTTACAATTTTTTTTCTTTTTTGATCTGAAAATTCATCTCTTTTTGTAGAAATTTCATGTTTTCTTTCAATACAACACTTTGGTTAAAAATGAATCTGTTTGAGTTGAAATTGAACTATTTTTATAAATATTTACATTTCCGGGTGGAAAATTCAACTTTTTTGTCTGAAATTCAATAATTTGGTATAAAATTCAATTAGTTGGTCCAAAGTTAAACTACTTTGTGAGAAATTCTTTTTCTTGTTGTTGAAGATTCATCATTTTAGTTCAAAAATAATTTTTTGGATTGCAAATTGAATTATTTGGCTGTAAATTTGTTTGTTTTCTTATTTTTTCGAAAATTAATTTTGACTGAAAATTAAACTATTACATTTTTATTCAAAAATTGATATTTTTCGTTCAGAATTCAACTATTTGGTTAAAAATTTATGTATTTTGTTCAAAGCTTGTCTTTTTGTTAGAAAAATATTCTTCTTGGTTCAAAATTCAACTATTTGGTTAAAAATTTATGTGTACAGTTAAAAATTCGTCTTTTTAGTCCAAAATTAATTTTCAGGTTTAAAACTTATTCTTCATGGTTGAAAATGTATATTTTAGGTTGAAAATTTAATTACTTGGTTAAAAATTCAACTATTTGCTAAAGAGCTCGTCTTTTTGCCTTAAAGATTAAACATTTTGGATGAATTTTTTTGTTTAGATACAAAAATCTTTCTTTCTTAAATAGTTTTTTTTATGTTAAAAACTAATTGTTTAAATTGGAAATTCAACTTTTTCGTTAAAAATTTAACTATTTTATAAGAAATTATTTTTTTTCTTTACATCTCATATTTTTAATTTGAAAATTTGACTGTTTCATAAAAAATTCGTAATTTGCCTTGAAAATTCCACAATTTGGTAAAAAATTCAACTTTTTTGGTAGAGAATTAATTCAATTATTTAATTAAAAATTCAAATGTTTTGTGAAAAACTCGTATTTTTTACCTTGAACATTAAACATTTTGAATGAAATGTTTTTTAAGACTCAAAAATATTTTAAAAATGTTTTTTTTTTTAAATTTAAAACTAATTTTTATAATTGAAAATTGAACGACTTGCTTAAAAATTTAACTATTTTTTCAAAATAAACTTTTACGTTCGCGATTCATATTTTCAGGTTCAAAATTCCATTGTCTTCTAAAAATTTTGTTTTTTTTTTGCATGAAAATTTAGTTTAGAAATGTACGTGTTTGGTTTAAAATTTATGCACTTTGTTGAAAATTAGTCTTTGTTGGTGAAAAATCAATTTTCTTTGTTTGAAATTTTACTATTTGGTTAAAAGCGCATGTTTTTTGTTAAAAATTTGTCCTTTTTTAGCAAAAAATTAAATTTCTTGGTTAAAAATTTAACTATTCGGTTTGAAATGTATAGCTTTTAAGAACTCCTCTTTTATAGTAGAATAATTCTACTTAGTTATAAATTTAACTATTTGGTTAAAATTGTATGAAATTTGTTGAGAATTTGTCGTTTTTAGCAGAAAATTATTATTTTTGATTAAAAATCCATTTTTTTGGTTGAAAATGTTTTTTAAAAAGCTCGTCTTTTTGTCTTAAAGACTAAACATTTTATCAGTTGAATATCGATCTCTTTGGTTAAAAATTTATCTGTTTTTTAGAAAACTTAATTTTTTGGATTTAAAATTCAACTGTTTCGTTAAAAATTAACTTTTTAGTTGAGAGTTCATATTTTTAGGTAGAAAATTCGACAATTTCGTTCAAATGTTTTTTCTCCCTTGAGTGAAAAATCTTTCTTGGTAAAAAATTCAACTCATATTGAAAACTCGTTTTTCTAATTTTAAAATTCACCTCTTGGTAGCAGTTTTTCTTGTTGGTTGAAAATGCAACTATTTGGTTGAAAATTTTTGTTTTTTGGTTTAATTCAATTGATATTGATTTAAAATAAAATTATTTTTTTGGTTAAAATATCCACTATAATATTTTTCGTCAAAAATTTATTTTTTGTTAGTTAAAAATCCAACTATAAGCTTGAAACTTGAACTGCTTTGCTAATTTATAAGAAACAGTAAAATTTAATTAAGAAAAAAAAAACATCATCCTCGGATCGTCTTGTCTCACGTCGTTTTCAGATGACCCCTAAATAAATATACAAAAAAAATTAACTCGTTGAAAATTATGTAAGTAGGAGGGGGGGAGGGGCAAAACTTCCAAACCCTAACAACGTGTTACAAATTTTAGAAAAAAACTTTACATAATTTATGCAAGGCCCCTTACCAATTAGAAAATGGCTTTAAACTTTTTTGTTAAGCTCATTGTATTGTTTATAAGAGATTGCCTTCAGTACTCTGCTGCAGTTGGTCTGATAAAGCTATTGCTTTGATTAGATGGCTTCACTTCCATCAGACTGATCGAACTTTAATTCCATTTGTTTTAGATTAGCAATGGACGTGCGAACAGAACGTTCTCGAACTGCGGGGCGAATTGCTCCTACAGGTCGGGTTACACCGACCGTCCACCAGAATCCAAATGGTGGAAGACGAAAAGCCATTCCTGTACCACCTCCGAGAGTTCCAACTCCCATGCCCACTGCGAACAACAAAAAAGAAAGGTAAGTCAATTTTTACCTACAGAGAAGCCTCGGTTGAGAAATTCCGGGTTTAGTATTTCCTAGAACTTCTGGCCCACGCAGTTTCTCAGTTTGATTACCCCGATTTTAAATCGCAGGCAACTTCCGACACTGTTCTTAAACTGAGGCTTCGGTGTATTTTCACAATAACTTTG
>JAUELO010000016.1:2869331-2880097 GCA_032357855.1 Amphibolips quercusostensackenii
AGAAAGGAAGTCAGGAGCTTATAGCGAGGATGAGATGTGGGTGCATGGAGGGTTTTAATAGGTTCTGGCTTCCTAGGAAGAAGAGGATGTGTGAACTGTGCTGAAAAAGTGATGCAAGAGTGAAGCACTGGTTGGAGGAGTGCGTGGAGGTGGAAAGAAGTGGGATGAACATGAAGGTATTGATGCATGAAAGGAGGGACAAAAGGGCAGTAGGGGTAAAGGGGGTTTTGGGTGAGATGGAGGAGAATAGACGGAAGCAGGAAAAGGAATAGAGAAGGAAAGATTGTAAATAGAAAAGGAAGTAGATATAAGAAAGCTGTAAATAATGTAAATATTATATAAGTACTAGGTATTTGCCTGCGTGTAAATGATGAGTAGTATTAATTGAAAGCTCATAGGTGGTTCGTGCGACCGCACGGCCATGCTAGCGTCACAATTTTATATTTCTGTTTCGATTTGTTTCAAGATATTTGAAACATAAAAAGTACTGACTATTCCTTATGTAAGCAAGAACTGACAAAATATTATGGACGTGTGGACGTGCGGTCTTTCAGACCGCACCATGCTTCTGATATGTGGGTTCCTTTCTCCACTGGTGTAAAAGATTATTAATAATAAAATGTAATACATTTGATTAATTTCTTACTTATTCCAATGTTTTTTTATATACTGCTATAAGTTAGAAAACAAAAACTCAATTATTTGTTAAATTAGATATAAATGTAAAGAGCGGTCTGTGAGACCACACTTGAAAGTCAATATAACCTAAAACGTTTAAAACTCTTTAAAGTCTTTTATTATATTTTGAAATATTTGAAAATATCTGAAATCCTATAAAATCTCTTAGTTATTGTGAATGATTTCTTTGTAATCTATTCAAATATTATAAAAAATCGTAATATTCCATGAAATCTGGTTTTTCCGGAAAATTTTGAAAATTAATTAAAATACCTTATAAGCTTTTTACGTCCCTTAAAATTTTTTAAAATTTATTTAATTTGAATAATTAATTAATTATTTGTATTAATTAATTATTTTAATTGTAAATTCATTAAAACCGTTGAAATCTTTGATAATTTCTTGAAATTCATTCAATTTCAGACAGATTTTCGTAATTTTTTAAAACACTTTAAAAAGTCAGACATCCTTTAAAACACCTGGATGTTTTATCAAGCTCGTGAAAATTTCTTGAATTCTTTTAAATTATCCTGAAACCTTACTTAAATCCTTCCAAATCTTCCGAAATTCTTCAAAATCGGATGAATTTTTTTTAAACCCCTTAAAACCATTAAAATCCTTAAAAATTTTTTTAAATTTATAGAATTTTCAAACGTTTTTCGCAATCTTCAAAGCACCTTGAAATATTTCAAATCCTTTAAAGCGCCTTGATGTTTTATAAAGCTCATACAAATTCCTTTAAATCTTTTAAATTATCCTAAAACATTATTTGAATTTGGATGATTTAAAACAAGTCCCTTAAAACCATTAAAATTCTTGGAAATTCTTCAAAATTTATTCAATTTTTTAAAGTTTCTTGTAATTTTTTTTAACACCCTAAAATATTAAAAAATTTAAATTCTTTGCAACGCCTTGATGTTCTACAAGGTGATGAAAATTCCTTGAAAAACCTTGAAAACCTTATTTAAATCCTTCCGAATCTTCTGAAATTCTCTGAAATTGGATGATTAAAAAAAGTCACTTAAAACCATTAAAATCCTTGAAAATTCCTTAACATTTATTTAATTTTAAAAGTTTTTGGCAATTTTTAAAACACTCTGAAATATTTCAAATCCTTCAAAACGCCTTGATGTTTCTATAAAGGTCATGAAAATTCCTTGAAATCTTTTAAATGATCCTAAAACCTTATTTAAATCCTTTAAAATCTCCCAAGGTTCTTTAAAATTAGATGATTTTTTTAAAATCCCTTAAAACCATTAAAATACTTGGAAATTCCATACAATTTATTAAGTTTTTGATAGTTTTTGGCAATTTTTAAAATACCCTAAAATATTTAAAATCCTTTAAAACGCCTTGATGTTTCATAAAGCTCTTGAAAATTCCTTGAAATCTTTTAAGTTATCCTAAAACCTTGTTTCAATCCTTCCACATTTTTTTGAATTCTTTTAAACCGGATGAATTTTTTTTTAAATCCCTTAAAATCATTTGAAAATCTTTGGAAATTGCTTAAAATTTATTTAATTTTGGAATGTTCTTCACAATTTTTTAAAATCCACAAAAATATTTCAAATCCTCTGAAACGCCTTAATGTTTTATAAAGCTTATACAGATTCCTTTAAATCTTTTAAATTATCCTAAAACATTACTTCAATTCTTCCAGATCTTTTAAAATTCTTTAAAATTGTATGATTTTTTCAAAAAACCCCTTAAAACCATTAAAATCCTAGAAATTTGTCTTGCAATTTATATAATTTTTTTAAGTAAATTCCTTAAAATCTTTTTAATTTTCCTAAAACCTTATTTAAATCCTTACAAATATTCTGAAATTCTCTAAAACCGGATTTTTTTTTAATCCCTCAAAAACATTAAATTCTTTGTGAAGTTCTCAAAATGTATTTAATTTTTGGAAGTTTTTCGCAGTTTTTTAAAACACCCTAAAATATTTCAAATCCTTTGAAGCGCCTTGATGTTTCATAAAAGTGCATGAAAATTCCTTGAAATCTTTTAAATGATCCTAAAACCTCATTTAAATCCTTTAAAATCTTCTGAAATTTTTTAAAACCGTATTAAGTTTTTGAAAATTCATTAAAATTATTTGAAAATCTTTGAAAATACCTTAAATTTTTTTTTAAAAGTTCTTCACAATTTTTTCAAATCCGCAAAAATACTTCAGATCCTTTGAAACGCCTTAATGTTTTATAAAGCTTATACAAATTTCTTCAAATCTTTTAAATTATCCTAACACCTTATTTAAATTCTTCCAAATCTTTTTAAATTCTTTAAAAATTGATGATTTAAAACAAAACCCTTAAAACTATTAAAATTCTTGAAAATTCTTCAAAATTTATTCAATTTTTTTAATTTTTCCGTAATTTTTTTTAACACCCTAAAATATTTACAAATTTAAATCCTTTCCAACGCCTTGATGTTTTATAACGCTCATGAAAATCCCTTGAAATCTTTTAAATTATCCTAAAACCTTATTCAAATCCTTGCAGGTCTTCTAAGATTTTTTAAAATTGTATGATTTTTTCAAAAAAACCCTGAAAACCATTGTAATTTCCTCGAAATTTATATAATTTTTAAAAGTAAATCCCTTTAAATCTTTATAATTATCCTGAAACCTTATTTAAATTCTTCCAAATATTCTGAAATTCTTCAAAACCGGATTTTTCTTTAATCCCTTAAAACCATTGAAATCATTGTAAAGTCCTTAAAATGTATTTAATTTTTGCAATTTTTTCGAAATTTATTTAAGAACTCTAAAATATTTCAAATCCTTTAAAACGCCTTAATGTTTTATAAAGCTAATGAAAATTCCTTGAAGTCTTTTAAGTTATCCTAAAACTTTATTCAAATCCTTCTAAATTTTTAAACGTTCTTTAAAATTTGATGCTTTTTTAAAACATCTTTTAAAACCATTAAAATATTTTGAAATTCCTTTAAATTTATCTAATTTTTAAAAGTTTTTCGCAATTAAAAAAAAACACTTTGAATTATTTCAAATCCATTGAAACGTCTTAATGTTTTATAAAAGCGCATGAAAATCCTTGAAATCTTTTAAGTTATTCTAAAACCTTACCTGAATCCTTGCAAATCTTCTGAAATTTTTTTAAATCAAATGAATTTTTTTTTATGTTCTTAAAATCAATTTAATTATTGGAAATTTCTTGAAATTCATTTAATTTTTAAAAGTAAATTTCTTGAAATCTTTTAAGTTATCCTAAAACCTTATTTGAATCTTTTCAAATCCTTGGAAATTTCATAATATTTATTTAATTTTTGAAAGTTTTTTGCAATTTTTTAAAAACCCCTCAAATATTTTAAATCATATGAAACGCCTTGATGTTCTATAAAGCTAATAAAAATGTATTGACCTTATTTAAATTCTTTCAAATTTTTTGAAATTTTTTAAAACCGTATGAATTTTTAAGAAATCCCTTGAAATCATTAGACTTGGAAATTCCTTTTAATTTATTTAATTTAAAAAATTTTTTTGGGATTGTTTAAACATCATAAAAAATTTCAAATTTTGTGAAACGCCTTGATGTTTTATAAAGCTTATAAAAATCCTTGAGATCTTTTACATTATCCTAAAATTTTGTTTAAATTCTTCCAAATCTTCTGAAATTGTTTAAAATTAGATGATTTAAAATAAATTTCTTAAAGCTATTAAACTCCTTGGGAATTCTTCAAAATTTATTTAATTTTTTAAAGTTTTTGCAATTTTTTAAAACACCGTAAAATATTTTGATATTTAAATCCTTTGCAACGCCTTGATGTTTTATAAAGCTCATGAAAATTTCTTGAAACGTTTCAAATTATCCTAAAACCTTATTCAATCCTTCCAGATTTTCTAACGTTCTTTAAAATTGGATCCTTTTTTGAAAAATCCTTTGAAACCTCAAAAATATTTGGAAATTGAATGAAATTCATTCAAGTTTTGAAAGTTTTTCGCAAATTTTAAAAACACTCTGAATTATTTCAAATCCTGTAAAACGACTTATTGTTTTATAAGAGCTTATAAAAATTCCTTGAAATTCTTTTAATTATGCTAAAACCTTATTTAAATCCTGCTAAATCCTCTCAAATGCTTTAAAATCGGATGATTTTTTAAAAATTTATTATAACCATTACAATCTTTGAAAATTCCTTAATATTTATTTAATTTTTTTAAGTTTTTCTGAATGTTCTTAACATTCTAAAATATTTCAAATCCTTTAAATCGCCTTGATGTTTTATAAAGCTGATGAAAATTTTTTGAAATCTTTTAAATTATCCCAAAAATTGACTTAAATCCTTCAAAATCTTCCAAGGTTCCTTAAAATTGGATGATTTTTTTTTCTAAATCCTTTAAAGGTATTAAAATCCTTGAAAATTTCATAAAATTTATTTAATTTTTGAAAGTTTTTCGTAATTTTTTAAAAGTTCTAAAATATTTCGAATCCTTTGAAATGGTTTGATGTTTTATAAAATCTCATGAAAATTTCTTGAAATTTTTTTAATTATCCTAAAGCTTTATTTAAATCCTTCCGAATCTTCTGAGATTCTTAAGAATTGGATGATTCTAAAAAAAATCCTTGAAACCATTGAAAAAATCCCTAGAAATCCCTTAAAAATTTATTCAGTTTTTAACATTTTTTCGCAATTTTTCAAAACACCCTATAATTTTTCAAATCTTTTAAAACAACTTCATGTTTTATAAAGCTCATGAAAATTTCTTTGGATTTTTCAAAAATTCCTCAAATCAATTAAAAATTACATTAAACCTTCAAAGTATCCTAAAACCTTCAAAATTCTTTAAAATCTTTCAGAATATCTTAAAATATTTGGAAATTTCTTCAAACCTTTAAATCCTCTGATATTTGATAAAGCTCATAAACATTTTTGAGATCTTCTAAAATACCCTAAAATCCTTTAAAATCTCTTCAAATTATTTAAATTAATCGAAAATTCCATTAAATCTTTTAAAGCATCCTGAAATCTTTTAAAATTTTAAAAATCTTTGGAAATACCTTAAAGTATTTTAAAATCTCTTCAAACCTTCAAAATTTCTTGATATTTTATAAAGCTCATAAGCCTTTTTGGAATCTTTTACAATACATTGAAATTTAAAAATCCTTTGGAAATATCTTCGGATCATTGAAATCCTTAGAATTTTACAAAATCCGTTAAAATCCCTTAAAAATCCCTTATTTTTTTTGAAATACCTAAAAAATCATTCAGATTCTTGTCAATTCTTAGAAAATTTTTGCATCCTTTAAAAATTCTTTGGAATCTATTATCCTTAAAGATTTAAAAATATTTAAAAAAATATTTAAAAATATTTAAAATAATTTAAAATCGTTTAAAACGATCAAAATCTTTTAAAATCTCATAAAACTCCTTGGAATTTTTTGCATATCGCAAATTTGTTTAATTGACTCAAAATAACAAATAAAGTTGACATTTTTTTAAATACCCTAAAATATTCCAAATATAAGTCTCCCTAAATTTAAAAAAAATTTTTTAAACATTATTAAATTTATTTTAATGTTTGAAATAGAAAATAAAATTTTGAAATTTCTTAAAATACCCTAACATATTTTTAATCCTTCGAAATATTTCGAAATCTCTTAAAATTTTATATAATTCCTTAAAATCATTTAAATCTTCGTAAATCTTATAATATCCCTTAAAATCTTTAAAAATATACGAAAATCTTAGATGTCTAGGTGAATCTAGGTGATTCTTGAAAAACTTAAAAAAAATTAGTTTAAACCCCTAAAAATCTTACATTCCTGGGAAATTTATTTAAAATCTTCAAATCTCTTAAAAATGCCTTGGAATCTTCTAAAATAAACTAAAATAGTTTAAATTCTTTAAAATATTAAAAAAAATTTTTTAATCTTCTAAAATATCCTATACTCTTATAAATCCTATAAAATGTTTCCAAATCTTCCTGTATTCAAGGATGTTCTATTCAACCGCATTGAATTTTTTAAATCCTGTGAAATTACCTGAAATATATTGAAGTCCCTTTTAATCTTAGAAATCATACGAAATCCCTCTAAAGTTTTTGAAATAACTTAATTCTGTTGAAATTCCTTGAAATATCTTAAAATCTGTAATAAAAACTTTAACTTTTTAAAACCTTTCAAAGCTTTAGATATTCCTTAAAATAATTAAAATCTTATGAATTCCGTTGAAAGCTATTAAAATCCTCTGCAATACTTTCAAGTTCTTTAAAATCTCTGAAAATCTCTGCAAATATTTTAAATATTTCAAACTAGTTCGAAGAGAACAATTTGATTTAATTTTTAATAAAATTCATTTCTGGGCCCTTGTAGGGGTCAAAATCTGCTTCCTGAATCATTGAAAATTCGCGTCATACTTAGTACTCATGTTACCTGAAAAAGAAAATTAAATTTAATGGACGAGAGTGAGTAGTGATAAAAGTGATCATCAAGTTTGAAGAGCCTAATTTCTTTTTATAACTGTCATTCTTTAATCCTTGTGGACTGTAGCATCGTCGCTTTATCTCTTCCCTTCACAGTGCAACGTTTCAGCCAAACGTTGGTTTTAACGTGAGTTTCAAGTTGTATCGCGGTCATGTAGAGGACAGCCCCATTAAGTACAGAGGATTACTTTGGTCCCGACTGATTAAAGTTCCCAAAGCACGAAGCACCGGTCACTTGCCTCAACATCCTCGACATAGAAGCGAACAAACTTTCTTCAGTCCGAACGAGTTTTGATTCAGGTTCAAAGCGCATTAGTCGGGTCAAATCAAGCCATATTTGGGCTTACACATTTTCCTTGTAGCCCAATAGTTTCCGCTTTTGATATCAAAAGTATTTGGAAGCTTGAATAGTTAAATGTTTTCTTCAAATTCCTAAAAATTTAAAATTGTACCATTTGGAAAGCTTCTATAGTTAAATTGATTCGCTCTCTCTCCGCTCTCTCTCCTCTTCATTAACCTTCACTCGTTACTTTTTATCGTATGTACTTATTTCATCGACTACATACCTGAATACTATCCCTTACCCGCCTCTTACGTATAAACCTATTCACATCCTATATAAATAATACTCTTTACCCTCTTTTATATCTCATCCTCCTTCTCAACCTATTCCCATTTTCCGCAAGTAGTTTGCACCATTTATACCCCTGACTATAAAAGAATGCTCCTACTCAGAACCCTCATTCTCGTTAGCCCAACCCTCATTCTCGTTAGCCCATCCCTCATTTCATACCTCCGGTATAAGAAACAGTATAAGTATAGTAAATGTAAACTTTATTCCCTTTCATTATTTCTTATGTACCCCTCTCTTTCTTCCCATATGCTTTTGTTCCGCTTTTCCTATCGTGTACTCCTTTCCATATAAAACCCTGTTCCTTAACCTTGAAACATCCTCATCACATATACTCTCTACCCTCATTTCCCCTTTCTCATACATATTGCTCTATCCTCCTCTTTTCTACCTTCTCTACCAACTAATGGCCCTACCACTGCTGTTTGTATAACCTCATACGAATATATACCCATGGTACCTATACATACTTATTACGTTTCTCTACTCTCTTAGAGTGCTCCTAATCTCTTCTGCACCATTCATCTCATATGTCTCTATACCCCTCACCTTACATATCCTTTTATTTTTCTAAAATCTACACTCTTGCCCTTAAAACCCTATTCCTTACTCCTGAAACACCCTTTTCTTTTTTTATACATTATTTTCTATCCTTCTCTTTTCTACCATCTTCTTCCGACCCGTTGCCCCCTGAACACGATAAACCTTTCATATTCCTATCATCCACTACATCTCTGAATACTGCCTCTTATCCCTTATTATATCTAATTCTCTCTCATCCCATATATTTATGTGGTATCATGGCGGTATTACTTATTTTGGTTGTATTGTCATTTACTGTTCCTTATATTTACCTCTCCCCCTTATTCCTATCCCCATTTTTATGTATGCTCCACCCTCCATACCCTTGCCTATATAATGTTGCCACTCAGCCCCATTAATCTTCTTATCCTCTTGTCCCGTATCTGATTCCTACCACCTTTGCCTATATTATAGAAACTTCTCTTATTCAGTATAACCCTAAAAACTAGCCTTTGTAAACTCCTATCTATACCCTTGCTCTTATCCGATATGACTCTATACCCCTTTTTCCCTTTCCCAACATCCACCCTGTTCCTTGCCCCTGAAAAACCCCTATCTTATGTACCCTCTTCCTTCACTCACCCCTATAATACATGCTCCTATATCCTTCTCTTGTCTACCGTCTCAATCACCTCATCGCCCCTTTCTTTTCCGTACCCAGTAAACTCCATCCCGTCCTCTTCTATATACCCAAACTCCTACATCACTTAGACCTTCTTTTACCTTTTTTACCCTTATACCTCTATGCCCCTTCTTCCTCTATTGAGCATCTACTCACATAGTCTTTTCTCTTTCCTCTATATCTTTCTTAAGTATCCCTACTCTTCATTCTTCTTCATTCATAATTTGTGTCCTAAGAGTTTACATGACCTGCATTCCTTACTATACTTGCGCATACAAATTTATAAAAGCTTAGCCTTTACCTAATCATTTTTTACAAATCTTTACGCTTCTAATCTAAGCGACTTCCGTTTCCTTCTTTTTTCACTTCTTTTGTACCTATATTTTGACTTCTTTTTTTAAATTTTACGTCCACTTATTTTCATTTGCTTCTGCAGCCCCCTCCAACACCTTCATCTACTCTTTTTCTAAACAATCCTCTTCTAGAATGTTTACCACATTCCCTTGCCAGCTTCCTTTATCTTCCATTCCTCTCCTACATCCTTCTAATACATGTTCCCATGTTTTCTCTTTCCATTCACAGATTCTGCACTTTCTGTTCTTTTTCTTTTCCCAATACATCCGTTTCCTTACCTCGTTTCCCAATCTAAATCTTGTTATTCTTGTCCATCTTTCATCTCCCTATCCCTTTTCTGAATACGTTGGTACTATTTTATTTTTTATAATCCTATACAATTTATTATATTTAGATTCCTCAACCATCTCCCATTTTTTTACTAATTGTCTCTCTCTATACCCTTTCTTTATTTCTTCATAGTCCACTTCGGTCACATCTTCTATATCTCTATAATTAAAGAACTCCCTGCTTTCCTCTTCCCGTCTCGTCAATTCCATTGCCCTCCCTCTCCTTTTCTCCATTTCTATCAAACACTTTCTCGCTAACTCCCTTTCTTTTCCTCCCCTTAGCTTAATCTCAAATTTTCATGCATTCTTTCCCGCTTCAGTACTTAATTTATCCGTTTGCGCTTTTTCTCTTACCATATATCCTGGCGTCCTCCAGTCTACCCCTAACGTCCACCTTATATATCATTCTTGTGAACTTTCAATCTCTCTCCTTTCTCTCCATCTCCATATCCATGCTTCATAACGAAATACCGGCTATAACAGCGTATCAAATAGACACAATTTCCTTCTCCAATTTTTTTGTATCTTCTTTTTCCTACTCCCCATATCTGTCTCATTACCTCTGGTGCTTTTTTATCCTTTCTCTTCTTCTAACCTCATTCGTTTTTATCTCCCAGTCCATTCCTTCTTTCTTCCTCCTTCTTTTCTAAACCACATTATCTTTGTCTTTTCTACATTTAAATTTAACTTTCCCCATCCTTTCCTCTTCATTTCTTCTTCTAAGTCTGATTTTAATATATTATATACAAGTGGGCTAAGAGGACATCCTTGCCTTACTCCCCTCACCAACCAGAATCTATCTCCTATTTGCTTTCCTACCCTTGCCCTGCTTTTTGTTTCTCTCAAAATTTCCGATGCTCTCTTTATTAATCCCTCTTTTATCCCTTTTTTCACCATAACTTTCTCTGTCTTGCCTCGGTCTAATGAGTCAAAAGTCGACCTTCAGTCCACGAACACTGCTATTATTGCCCACTTCTCCCTTCTAATTTTTTTATTGACTAGATAGTTCAGGACATATACATCGTCCACCACCCTTATTCCTTTCCTAAACCCTGCCTGATTCGGTGGCTCTATCTATTCTTCCGCGACTTCTTTTCAACCTTTCCGATAAAACCATCACATATACTTTAT
>JAUELO010000016.1:2890706-2908288 GCA_032357855.1 Amphibolips quercusostensackenii
TAACTCGTGGAGTCAAAATGAAAAGGCGCTAACTCCTGGAGTCAAAATGAAAAGGCGCTAACTCGTGGAGTTAAGATAAAAAGGTGCTAACTCGTGGAGTCAAAATGAATAGGTGCTAACTCGTGGAGTCAAAATGAAAAGGCGCTAACTCGTGGAGTCAAAATGAAAAGGCGCTAACTCCTGGAGTCAAAATGAAAAGGTGCTAACTCGTGTAGTTAAGATAAAAAGGTGCTAACTCGTGGAATCAAAATGAAAAGGTGCTAACTCGTGGAGTCAGAATGAAAAGGCGCTAACTCATGGAGTCAAAATGAAAAGGTGCTAACTCGTGGAGTCAAAATGAAAAGGTGCTAACTTGCGTGGCCAAATCTTGAAGCTTTAAAATTCTAAAACAATCGGTTACTGCAAGACCATAACACCCCCATCAATACTGCACATATCAATTTCTAGCCTACACTATTCATCCGATTTAAACAGTCTTTCTAATGAAAGCTTCTGAAATTTTGAAAACATTTGTGTGATTAGATTTTTTTTAGTAAGTTAGAATAATTTGAAAAAAATTGTTGTGTTATCAACAATTTAATGAAGACTAGACTGTTATACGCGCGCACATGCCCGTGAAAAATTTTGTATAATTTTTTATCATTGACCCGATTTTTGAATAACTATTTATTTGTTACAAGTTTTTGACCACTTTCAAAATAAATTATAATACTTTAAATACAAACATTACATTATTACGAAATTTATAGGCAATGTATTAAAATATATTAAGAAATCATTAAAATTTATTGTTTCTGCACTTTTAGGTTATGTAATTTAATATTTTGAAAAAACTTAAATTTTGTACAATGACATTTAAGGGTACTTCCGCAAACATTTTTGTAAATCAGGGCTTAAAAATAATACATCGACAAATCATTAAAACACTAATTCAAAAAAATAAACATTTTAGTAGAAAAATAACAGCGTATCAAAATACATTTCTAAATAATTAAAACATTATGACCTATATTTTTTTTTATTATATTCCGATTCGATATTTAGTTTTAAAAAAATCATTAAAAAATTACTTGCATTTAAACATTACAATAATTTGAAAAAATTCATGTTACTTATCAAAAAAAATTAAAATTCAATCTTTGCGCAGTTTATCACTAGAAACAAATAAATTAGTAATTGATAAATCTGTTTAAAACGTAAAAATTAATAAACAATAATTTTTTATAAAACATTAATAAACAATTATTTTTTATAAAACATTCAAATAATTTCTACTTTATATTTTAATGAAAATTTTAATTATTAATAGAAATTTAAATTCATTTCAGAAAAAAATTAAATCATATTTACATATAATTTTCAAAATCTGAATTCAGAGACTAATTTCACAACATTAGATACATTTGAAAAATTATATTAGTGGAATAGGGCTATTTTAAACATAAATAAACTTTTATTATGCAAATTATATCCAATATTCGATTATTTAACCTTCAAGTTATTAATCAATTTATGTTACTTAATTTTACAAAAAACTAAATTGTAATCTTCAATTAATTTAATATCGTAATAAAATCAATCAGCTAATAATTAATTAATCAATTCGCAAAATAGGAAGCATTAGACTATAATATTCATTTAAACATTCATATAGTTTTTATTTAATATTTTTTCCTAATTTGAGCTTTCATTTATGAAAATTGGATTTATTAATAACCTTTTAAACTTATTCCAAAAAATATAAGTTTTTATAGAATCAGTTAATCAGTTAATCAGTTCACGACATAAAAATAATCAAACTATTATTTTTATTGAAACATTCGAATAATTTGTACTTTATATTTTTTTTCTAATTTCAACTTTTATTGATAAATTTTTTTAATTATTCCAGAAAATTAAAATTTTAATAGAATAAATTAATAATAATATAATGATAATAAATATTAAAAGTAAAATAATGTTTAACAATTATTTTCATTGAAACATTCAAATAATTTTCAGTTTACATTTTTTTATAAATTTTAAATTGCCTTTCTGAAAATTAAAATTATTAATAACCTACTAATTTCAGAACAAATTTAAACATATGTCCATATTATGTTGAAAATCAAATTGAGGTAGTCATTTCACAACATTACACAAATTAAAAAAAATTATGTAATTTTAATAAAATATTCAATGGCATAACTTTAGAGTAAATAATGAATTCATGTTACTTAACAGAACACAATTGGAACTCAATCTTTACGTAACTTAATATTTTTGAAAAAATGAGCAGCTTAGAATTAAATAATTAGTTCAGAACATAAAAATCGTTAAATGACTGTCTCCATTGAAGCATTAAAATAATTTTGACCTTATATATTTTTGAAAATTTGAATTGATAATAACCTTTTAAACTAATTATCGAAAAAATTTAAACATATTTACATATAATTTTGAAAAGAAAATTCACTCATTTCACAACATCAGAAACATTTGAAAAATTATGTTACTAGAATAGGGGTATTTTGAATCTGAATAAACTTTAGCATAAAAATTACAGACAATATTCAAGTATATAACCTAAAAATAAATAATAAATTTATAATACCTGATCAAAAAAAATAAAAAATTCAATTCTTATGTTATTTTATATTGTGGAAAAAGCAATTCAGTCATTAATCAATTAATCAGTTCACAACAAAAAAAAAGCATTAAACAAATGTTTTCATTGAAACATTTTAAAAAATTTTACTTAAATGAAGTAAAAATAAAAAAAAAAAAAGATTTCAAAAAATCATTTTTGAAAATTTTAATTATCAATAACCTTTTATACTGACTTTTGAAAAAATTAAAATATATGTACATATAATTTTTGAAATGAAATTCAGATACTCATTTCACAACAGCACAAACATTTAAAAATATATATAAATGTAATAGAGGTATTTTAAATAAAAAAATTAACTTTTATTACACAAATAATAGGCAATATTCAATAACAGAATCTTAAGGTAAATAATCGAGTTATGCTCAGCATAAAAAGCATTGAAAAATTATTTTCATTGAAATAATCAAATAATTTCTACATTATATTTGTTTCCTAATTTAAAATTACGTTACGATAAATTTAATTGATTGATGACCCTTATAAATAATTTAAAAAAAAATTAACATGCATGTACATATTAATTAATCATTCCACTTCATAAAAAGCAATAAACAGTTATTTTTATTATAACATTCAAATAATTTGTACTTAATGTTTTTCAAAAGTTAAATTAATAATAACATTTTAAACTAAATTTATAAAAAAGTTAAATGTATGTAGTAGATATAATTTTCAAATCAGAATTTAGATGGTTATTTCACAACATCACAAAAATTTACAAAAATTATATAATTGAAATAGAGGTATTTTAAACATGAAAAATCTTTTATTTTACAAAATATGGCCAATATTCAATTGCGCAATCTTAAAGTGAATAATTAGTTTATGTACATAATTTAAAAAATTAGAATTTAATCTTTATATAATTTAACATCGTAAAAAAAATTAATTAGCTATTAATTAATTTATCTGCTTACAACCTCGTAAAAGGCTGAAATACTAAACTATACTTGAAAAAAAATAATTTAAAATAATTTAAAATAAATTATTTAAAATAATATAAAATAATTTAAAATAACGAAAATATTAAAAATATTCAAATAATTTTTACTTCTTATTTAAAAAAATTTTTTTTGTTGTTGAAAATTTGATCAATTAGTAACCTTTTATACTAATTTCTGAAAAAATTAAAACATAATTATATGTAATTTTAAGAATTAAATTCAAAGACTCATTTGACAACATTAAAAACGTTGACAAAAATTACATTATTAAAATAAAAGTATTTTATGTACAAATTATAGCCGATACTAAATTATATAACCTTAAAATAAATAATCAGTTTATGCACCTGATTGAAAAAAATGTGAATGCAATCTTTATGTGATTTCATATTAAAAAAAAAATTATCAGCTAATAATTAATTAATCAAATTACAAAATAAAAAATCTTGTCATTTTACAAAATTGCATGTATAATTTGTGCTCATAAAGGATCCTGTGATTGCTGATACTTAAAATACATAAATTGTACTTTGTATAATTTTTAAACTTATCCTTCATTTCAACTCGCATTAATAAAAATGATAAAAAATTAAACATGTCCCTCCCACATCTCAATAAAAACGTCTAAACCAAAATAAGTGCATCTTCCTATTTAGAAAAAAATTGAAAAAATTTTTTTTTGTCAAACACAATGAAAATCTTGAAAAAAATGGCCTCTTCCAGTTAAAGAAAAATTTCATTTCTTCTAACTTGATAAAAGCATTTAAAAAATTTAATGTTCTACTAATTTAAAGAAAATTAAAAACTAAAATTTCCTCATTTCAAGCTTGATAAAAATGTTGAAAATACAAAATTTACCAGTCTTCCAATCAGTGATAATTTAAAACAAAAAAGTTCCTCTTTCCATTGGGACAAAATTTAACTGCCATTTATTCCCTTTCTTTTAAAATTATTATAGTGGAATTCAAATGTTTTTTTGCACATAAATCCTTCAAACCTAAATTTTTTTAATTTTTGTTGTTTAAAATTAATAATTTTGAACTGTTATTTGACGTTACAATAAGCATTGTAACGTTAAAAGTTTAAAATTTTCACTCTGAAATTTTTAACTATTATAATTGCTTATTTTGGAATTCTTTTAATTAAAAATTTTTTAATTAAATTGGTCAAAAATGGTATATTTTAGATTAAAACAATATTTGAATAGGATTTTAAATTGAATAAAGGCGTCTAATTGTGAATATAATAATTTTAACTTATTTTAATATTGAAAATAGTTTACAAATTTTTAATCAGAGATTTTAATTTGCTCAATTATTAAGGCCTTCTCGTCGAAAAAGTTTAATTTTCAAGTTAAAATCTGTAAATTGTTTAATTTTTAACAGATTTAGAATCGTATTGTAAAATAATTATTGTACAATTTTCAACACCCGAACTACAGTTCGATTTTGAGAATCATTAATAATTCATATTTACAGTTGATCAACTTAAAATGTTTTTTATAAACAATTTTGAATTTTTAACGTTTTTAAATATCTAATTCTTTAATACTTTAAAACTAAATTTTTTAATTCTTTTAATTAAAACTTTACGTTTAAAAATAAAGAAATGAAATACACAAAAATGTAAAGTAAAATTTTTTCTCCTAAAAATGTGTAAAACTCCCAGTAAAAAAAAAATTACTGTCATTTCTTGGTTTTTATGTGTCTCAAAAAATTTCCAATCATTTCCCAGCCTTTGGTCTAGCGGCCTTTTTTACTCCTCAATAAAATGTATTACAGTTACAGGTGAATCGATTTGTCTCAAATCAACACATCTTTTCTATTTTTACATCAACTTTAAATTATAAGAATGCAAAAATTTTTGCCATAAAAATCGATTTTTAATATGATATAAATGACCATAATTTCCTTACTCTTTGATAAAATGTATTAACATTATAGGTCAATCGATTTGTCTCGAACAAAGGAATCTATTATATTCTTGCATCAATTTTGAATTATGTTAAAGAAAAAAATTCTACTATAAAAACCGTATTTTTAAATTTTATGCATTACCATAGCTTTCTTACTCTTTAATATAATGTATCAATATAATAGGTCAATCGATTCGTTTCGAATCAACGCTTCTTTTTTATTCTCACATCAACTTTAAATTATGAGAATAAGAAAATTTTTACTGTGAAAATTGATTTTTAATATAATATAAATGGCCATAACTTCCTTACTCTTCGATAAAATGTATTAACAATATAGGTCAATCAATTCGTCTCGAACTAAGGAATCGATTATATTCTTGCATCAACTTTGAATTATTTTAATGAAAAAAGTTTCACTATAAAAAACTGATTTTTAAAGTACTAAAAAGTGCTAGAAAAAAATACAATTAATATTTTGAGAAATCCTTGGGTCAGTTTCATGATATTAACGATAAAAATTAGGGCTCCAAATTTTATCGATTTATCTGCAACTGTTTTCAAATTATCGGGTTCACAAAAAGTGTGACACACACACACACACACACACACACACACACACACACACATCCGGACAATTGCTTAGAACAGTGTATTACACATTTTTAAATAGACAAGCGTTTAATTAGATAAATTAAAAAATTTTCTGAAATGTCATTATTACAAAGCTTTCTCTATGAGGAAGCAAAATTCAACTATTTCGTTGATAAATTCCTGTTTTTTTTTTTTAATTATATTTTTTGGTAGGAAATTATTCTTGTTTGAAAAATATTTTTTTTTTTTTGAAAAGTCATCTTTGTGTTAAAAATTCAAGTAAATTCATCGCTGAATCGAAGGCCGATAGATCGAGGGCCACCTTCATGGTCGATCACGCTTCACTTATTCTTTCTCCCCACCCCGAGCGTCCCTTGACCGGCCTACATCGCTCGAACAGTCAGTGCTGGAATAGCATTGAATCGAGGACCGTCTACCCCCGAGCCCGGTCCTCGATTCAGCGATGAGTGTATTTCAGTTAAATATTCATCGTTTCAGTTAAAAATTTATTTTTTTTTTGTTTAAAATTCAGCTATTCTAACTAATTTCTTTAAATAAAAGTTTAACTTTTCAATTTTTGTCAAAATTCATATTTTTTAGTGGAAAATTCAAGTTATTGTTTCAAAATTCAGTTATTTTGGGATTTTTCGCTCTGTTCTGTTAGAGGATGTTTAGAATGACCGTAATAAATTAAAATCAATGTTTCAGTTTTGTGGAAAATATGAATTTTTACTTTTAATTAATCAAAAAAATTAACAAACTTGACCAGGAAAAACCCAGAAATGACCCGGAATTTGGAATAGTCCGCCGAATCGCCACCCTGATTAGTCTCTCACTCCGCTGACACTTTTAATCATGAATTTCTTATCAACTGTCTATCGCCACACTTTTCTTTGAAGACAGTAATTTTTAAAAATTGAAAGAAGGGCTGAAAAAAGAAGGAGGGGGTACAAAGGAACCTATTGTAACCTACTGTAGTAAACGAATCGACTCCAATCGAACACCTATCTCTCTATTTCCATCGCGAGGAAGATAAGGACGTGGATCAAGAGGCGTGAAAGAGGGACGAGACAGAGGGGGAAAAGCAGGCTCGTTAAAATTCTATACTCGCAATCGTCAGACCACGTCTATCTACGCAAGTACGTTGCAATCGCGCGATAAGGGTTAAAGTAAGCGTAAGATTTACGCACACGTCAAAACCATAAAATTTGCACATGCACGTGTGTTTTGGCCAGGACGCCCGGCCCCTCAACTTCCGGATTAGTGGTGAGCGCGGGTGGAGACTAGAGAACCGGCGAATTCGAGTGCCACTCTGGATCATTCAGCCGAACCTACCCAATGAATATATTTCCAACTAAAGACGAGAGAGCGAAAGGAATTTCAGTTCTCTTCATTTAAAAAAAGTAGTTCTCTCCCGTGAGATTAATTAATTTCCGAGACTGTGGTTAGCTAAAAAAAGAAAATGAGATAAAAGCGAGCTCGACCATCGATCGTCTACATCTACGAGTTAAGTCTAGTTTTTTTATATTTTTATTTTGCTGTTTTAAATATAAATCGCGCAGAAAGAAATTTTTTTAATTAAATGGTTGTTCAGTGCTTCGTTTTTTAATCGTTTAATTTGGGAGGTTTAGTTAATTAGTTAGAATTTAGCAAAGTCGAAGGTTAGGGAGAACCTAGAAATCAAAAAAAGTTAAGATATAAAAAAAAAACAGGCAAAAGTCAGGGAATTTCTGTAAGGTCTTTTAGAACTACAAAGAATAGTCAGGGCTGTTACTCTGAGTGATTTTTTTTCAAATCATTTATTTTCAAATCTCTTTTTAGTCACTTTTCTGTTAATAAACTATCCCTTTGTTAATTACTATTGAATTTAGGTTATACTAATTTATAAATTTTCTTGAAATCTTTTCAAATCTGTCAATGCATTTTAAAATACCTAAAATAATTTTTTAATGATTTGAATAATTTGAAGGGATTCCAAAAGAATTGAAAGATTTTAGGGTATTTTTAAAACTTTCAAGGAATTTCAAAGGGCTTTTAAGAGTTTCAAGAGATTTTAAAGGATTTGAAATATTTTAGGGTGCTTTAAAAGATTCCTAAGGATTTTAATAGATTTTTATAGTATAACGGTATTCGAAAGGATTTTAAAGATTTTAGCGTATTTTTAATACTGTCAAGGAAATTTAAACAGCTTTTAGGAGTTTCAAGGGATTTCAAAGGATTTGCAATTTTTAGGGTATTTTAAAAGATTCAAAAAAATTTTGATAGATTTTTATATTGACAGTATTCCAAAGGATTTTAAAGATTTTAGGGTATTTTTGAAACTTCCAAGGATTTTTAAAGGGCTCTCAAGAGTTTCAAGAGATTTTAAAGGATTTAACATTTTTCAGGGTGCTATAAAAGATTCCAAAGAATTTCAATAGATTTTCATAATTTGACATTATTGCAAAGAATTTCAAAAATTCAAGCGTATTTTAAGAACTAGCAAGGAATTTTAAAGAACTCGTAGGAGCTTCAAGGAATTCTAAAGGATTTGACATACTTTAGGGTATTTTAAAAGATTTAAATGGATTTTATTAGATTTTTATAGTTTGACGGTATTCCAGAGGATTTCAATGATCTTAGCGTATTTTTTTTAACTGTCAAGGAATTTCAAAAAGCTTTTAAGAGTTTCCAAGGATTTTACACTGTTTGAAATATTTTAAGGTATTTTAAAAGATTTAAAAGAATTTTAGGAAATTTTTATAATTTTACGGCATTCTAAAGGTTTTTGAAGATTTTAGGGTATTTTAAAAACTTACAAGGAATTTTAAAGACCTTTTAAGAGTTTCAAGAGATTTCAAAGGATTTTCAATATTTCAGGGTGCTATAAAAGATTCCAAAGAATTTTAATAGATTTTCATAATTTGACATTATTGCAAATAATTTCAAAAATTCAAGCGTATTTTTAGAACTGGCAAGGAATTTTAAAGAGCTTTTAAGAGCTTCAAGGGATTCCAAAGGATTTGACATACTTTAAGGTATTTTAAAAGATTTCAATGAATTTCAATAGATTTTTATAGTTTGACGGTATTTCAAAGGATTTTAAAGATCTTAGCGTATTTTTTTAACTGTCAAGGAATTTTAAAAAGGTTTTAAGAGTTTCCAAGGATTTTACACTATTTGAAATATTTTAAGGTATTTTAAGAGATTTCAAAGAATTTTAGGAAATTTTTATAATTTTACGGCATTCCGAAGGTTTTTAAAGATTTTAAGGTATTTTAAAAACTTTCAAGGAATTTTAAAGAGCTTTTAAGAGTTTTAAGGGATTTCAGAAAATTCGAAATATTTTAGGGTATTTTAAAAGATTCAAATAAATTTCAGTAAATTTTTATAACTTTACGGTATTTAAGATTTTAGCGTAATTTTAAAACATGCAAGAAATTTTAAAGGGCTTTTAAGAGTTTCAAGAGATTCCAAAGTATTTGAAATATTTTAGGGTACTTTGAAAGATTCCAAAGGATTTTAATAGATTTTCATCATTTGACGGTATTTAAAAGGATTTAATAGATTTCAGGGTATATTAAAAAGACTTTTAAGAAATTTTAGGGTTTTAAGGAATTTTAAAGGATTTGCAATTTCTAAGGGTATTCTAGAAGATTCCAAAAAAATTTAATAGATTTTTATGATTTGACGGTATTCCAAAGGATTTAAAAAATTTTAGGGTATATTTTTAAAAAAAATTTAAGAAATTTTAGGGTCTTTTCAGAGTTTCCAGGGATTCCAAAGGATTTGACATACTTTAGGGTACTTTAAAAGATTCCAATGAGTTTTAATAGATTTTCATAGCTTGACGGTATTCGAAAGGATTTTAAAGATTTTAGCGTATTTTTAAAACTGTCGAGAAATGTTAAACAGCTTTTGAGAGTTTCAAGGGATTTCAAAGGATGTGCAATTTTTCAGGATATTTGAAAAGATTCCAAAAAATTTTAATAGATTTTCATAAATTGACGGTATTCCAAAGGATTCTAGAGATTTTAGGGTATTTTTAAAACTTCCACGGAATTTTTAAGGGCTTTTAAGAGTTTCAAAAGATTTCAAATGATTCAAAGTGTTTTAGGGTACTTCAAAGATTCCAAAAAATTGTAATAGATTTTTATAATTTGACGGTATTTCAAAGGATTTAAAAAATTTTAGGGTATATTTTTTAAAAAAATTTAAGAAATTTTAGGGGCTTTTCAGAGTTTCAAGGAATTCTAAAGGATTTGACATACGTCAGGGTACTTTAAAAGATTTCAATGAATTTTAATAGATTTTTATAGCTCAACGGTATTCGAAAGGATTTAAAAGATTTTAGCGTATTTTCAAAACTCTCAAGAAATTTTAAATAGCTTTTGGGAGTTTCAAGGGATTCCAAAGTATTTGAAAATTTTAAGGGTATTTTGAAAGATTCCAAAAAATTTTAATAGATTTTTATAATTTGACGGTATTCCAAAGGTTTTCAAAATTTGTAGGGTATATTAAAAAAATTTTCAAGAAATTTTAAGGGCTTATCAGAGTTTCAAAGGATTCCAAAGGATTGGACATACTTTAGGGTATTTTGAAAGATGTCAATCGATTTTAATAGATTTTTATAGTTTAACGGTATTCGAAAGGATTTTAAAGATTTTAGCTCATTTTCAAAACTGTCAATGAATTTCAAACAGCTTTTGGGAGTTTCAAGGGATTCCAAAGGATTTTCAATTTTTTAGGGTATTTTTAAAGATTCCAAAAAATTTAAATAAATTTTTATAATTTGACGGTATTCCAAAAAATTTTAAAAATTTTAGGGTATATTAAAAGAAATTCCAAGAAATTTTAGAAGTTTTTCAGAGTTTCAAGGGATTCCAAAGGATTTGACATACTTTAGGGTATTTTAAAAGATGCTAATGAATTTGAATAGATTTTTATAGTTTAACGGTATTCGAAAACATTTGGAAGATTTTAGCGTATTTGTAAATCTGTCAAGGCATTTTAAAGAGCTTTTAGGGGTTTCAAGGGATTCCAACGGATTTGCAATTTTTTAGGGCATTTTAAAAGATTTCAAAAAATTTTAATAGATTTTCATAATTTGACGGTATTCCAAAGGATTTTAAACATTTTAGGTTATTTTTAAAACTTCCAGAGAATTTTTAAAAGCTTTTAAGAGCTTTTTTAAGAGTTTAAAAGGATTTCAGAGGATTTAAAATATTTTAAAAGTATTTTGAAAGATTCAAAGAAATTTCAATAACTTTTTATAATTTGACGGCGTTTCAAAGATTTTAAAAGATTTTAGGGTATTTTTAAAACTTCAAAAAAATTTTAAAGGTCTTTCGAAAGTTTCAAGAGATTTCAAAGGATTTGAAACATTTTAAAGTATTTTAAAATACTTCAAAAAATGTCAATAGATTTTTATCATTTGACGGTATTCTAAGGGTTTTTAAAGATTTTAGGGGAATTTAAAAAACTTCCAAAAAATTTGGAACAGCTTTTAGGAGTTGCAAAAGATTCTAAACGATTTCGAAGATAAAAGGATATTTTCAAAACTTCCGAAAAATTTTTAAGAGCTTTTTAGAGTTTTAAGGGATTTCAGAGGATTTGAAACATTTCAAGGTATTTTAAAAGATTCCAAATAATTTTAATAAAATTTTTATAGTTTGACGGTATTCTGAAGGATTTGAAGGATTTTGGGGTATTTTAAAACTTACGAGAAATTGCAAAGAGCTTTTGAGAGTTTCAAGGGTTTTCAAAGGATTTGCAATTTTTCAGGGTATTTTTAAAGATTCCAAAAAATTTGAAAGAATGTTAGGAATGGAGGAATGAAGGAATGTTAGGTTCTTTAGGAGTTTCAAGGGATTCCAAAGGATTTCACATACTTTAGGGTATTTTAAAAGATTCCAACTAATTTTAATAGAATTTTATAATTTAACGGTACTCGAAAGGATTTCAAAGATTTTAGCGTATTTTTAAAACTGTCAAGGAATTCCAAACAGCTTTTATGAGTTTTAAGGGATTTCAAAGGATTTGCAATTTTTTAGGGTATTTTAAGAAAGATTTCAAAAAATTTTGATATATTTTTATAATTTGACGGTATTCCAAAGGATTAAAAAATTTTTAGGGTATATTGAAAAAAATTCCAAGAAATTTTAGGTGCTTTTTAGAGTTTTAAGGGATTCCAAAGGATTTGCCATATTTTGGGGTATTTTTAAAGATTCCAATGAATTTTAATAGATTTTTATAGCTTAACGGTATTCGAAAGCATTTCAAAGATTTTGGCGTATTTTCAAAACTGTCAAGGCATTTTAAAGAGCTTTTAGGGGTTTCAAAGGAATTCCAAAGGATTTGCAATTTTTTAGAGTATTTTAAAAGATTCTAAAAAGTTTCAATAGATTTTTATAATTTGACGGTATTCCAAAGGATTTTTAGAATTTTAGGGTATTTTGAAAACTTTCAAGAAATTTTAAAGATCTTTTAAGCGTTTCAAGAGATTTCAAAGGATTAAAAATATTTTAGGGTACTTTGAAAGATTTTAAAAGATTTTAATAGATTTTTATCATTTGAAGGTATTCCAAAGGATTAAAAAGATGTTAGGCTATATAAAAAAAACTTTTAAGGAATTTTAGGGTCTTTTAGAAGTTCCAAGGGATTCCAAAGGATTTGCCATACTTCAAAGTGTTTTAGAAGATTCCAATAAATTTGAATAGATTTTTATAGTTTGACGGTATTCCGAAGGATCTTAAAGATTTTAGCGTATTTTTGAAACTTTCAAGGAATTTTTAAGACTTTTTAAGAGTTTTCAGGAATTTTAGTTTATTTATAATATTTTAAGGTATTTTGAAGGATTGCTAAGAATTGTAATAGATTTTTATAATTTGACGGTGTTCCAAAGGTTTTTAAAGATTTTAGAGTATTTTACAAACTTCCAAGGAATTTTAAAGAGGTTTAAGGAGTTTTAAGGGATTTCAGAGGATTTAAAACATTTTAAGGTATTTTAAAAGATTACAAAAGATTTAAATAGATTTCTATCATTTGACGGTATTCCAAAGTTTTTAAAAAATATTTTAGGGTATTTCGAAAACTTTCAAGAAATTTCAAAGCGCTTTTAGGTGTTTTACGAGATTCTAAAGCATTTTGAAGATTTTAGGGTATTTTTAAAACTTCCAAAGAATTTTTAAGAGCTTTTAAGGGCTTTAAAGAATTTAAGAGAATTTGAAATATTTTAAGGGATTTGGAAAGATTTAAAGGAATTTTAATAAGTTTTTAAAATTTGACGGTATTTAAAAGTTTTTTTAAAGATTTTAGGGTATTTTTAAAACTTTGAAGAAGTTTTAAAAGGCTTTTAAGACTTTCAAGAGATTTCAAAGGATTTGAAATATTTAAGAGTACTTTAAATGATTCCAAAGAATTTTAAAAGATTTTTATCATTTAACAGTATTCCAAAGGTTTTTAAAGATTTTAGGGTATTTTAAAAACTTATAAGAAAATTTAAAGAGCTTTTGAAAGTTTTACGAGATTCTGAAGGATTTTGAAGATTTGAGGGTATTCTTAAAACTTCCAAAGAATTTTTAAGGGCTTTTAAGAGCTTTTAAGAGTTTTTAAGGATTTCAGAGGATTTGAAATATTTTAAGGTATTTTGAAAGATTTAAAGAAATTTTAATAAATTTTTATAATTTGACGGTATGTTAAAGGTTTTCAAAGATTTCAGGGTATTTTTAAAACTTCAAAAAAATTTTAAAGGGCTTTCAAGAGTTTCAAGAGATTTCAAAGGATTTGAAATATTTTAGAGTACTTTAAATAATTCCAAAGAATTTTTAAGAGCTTTTTAGAGTTTTAAGGGATTTCAGAGGATTTGAAATATTTTAAGGCATTCTTAAAGATTATAAATAATTTAAATAAATTTTTATAATTTGACAGTATTCTTTAGGATTTTAAGGATTTTAGGGTATTTAAAAACTTTCAAGGAATTTCGTAAAGTTTTAAGAGTTTTAAAGGATATTAGGGTATTTAAAATATTTCAGGCTATTTCAAAAGATTCCAAAAAACTATAATAGATTTTTATAATTCATCGGTATTTCAAAGGTTTTTAAAGATTTTAGTGTAATTAAAAAATTCCCAAGGAATTGTAAAGAGCTTTTAGGAGTTTCAAGAAATGCCAAAGGATTTGAAATTTTTAGGGTATTTTGGAAGATTTCAAAGAATTTTAATAGATTTTTATAAATTGACGGTATTCTAAAGGTTTGTAAAGATTTGAGGGTGTTTTTGAAACATCCAGGGAATTCTAACGAGCTTTTGTGAGTTTTAAGGGATTCCAAAAGATTTGAAATATTTGAGGACATTTGAAAAGTTTACAAGTGATTTTCAAACAATTAGGATATTTTTAGGAAAATTTCAAGGATTTGTGTGATGTTAAGGGATTTAAAACTATTAGAATGTGGTTTTAAACAAATTTCCTAGAATCCCTAGAATTTCTTGAATTCGGGAAAGGTGTTAAAAGATCTCAAGATATTATAATAAATTTTTCAGGATTTTGGAAAATATCATCAGATATTATGTGATTTCAGTTGATTTTATAATATTTTAGTGGATTCCAAAGATTTTATTTACAAAAATTCAGGAAATCGTAGAATTTCAAAAATTTTCCAATATTTCAAGTTATTACCAAAGATTTTACAAAATTTAAAAGAATTTTAATAATTTTAGAAAATTTTTAAAGATTTCAAAGACTTTGCAATCAGTTTTGATAATCTGAAGGGATTTTAAATAACTTTAAAGATTTTAGGGTATTTGAAAAAAGAATTCTTATAATTTTTTAGAGACTTTACAAATTTTAAAGGACTTTACAATATTTTTAAAGGAGTTTAAAGATTTTATTCACCAGAATTCAAGAAATTGTTTCGATTCAGCATATATATTTTAAAAAGATTCCAAGGAATTTGCAATTGATTTCAATAATTTGAAGGGATATCAAAGGATTTAAAAAATTTTATAGTTCGGGATTTTTAAAAGACTTAACAAATTTCATAGGATTTCGAAAATTTTTTTATTGAATTTGAGAAATTATATAAACAAAAATTCTGTGATTTGTTCAAATTTGAAAATTAAAAAAAAATACAAGGGATTTTTAATTAGTTCTTATAATTTAAAGGGATTTTGAATAATCTTATAGCTTTTAAAGAATTTAAAAAAAAATGTTTAGAATTTGCAAGAGACATAAAAAAATGTCAAGGAATTTTGAAATTTTTTTTTTCAAGGATTTCAAAGATTTTATTCACAAGAATTCATGGAGTTGTTTAAATTAAGGATATCTTAAAAAATTCTAAAAAATTTTTAATTGATTATAATAACTTGAAGGGTTTTAAACAATTTTAAAGCTTTTGAAGGAAAAAAAAAATCCTTGGAATTTTTATGAGACTAAAAAAATGTCAAGGAATTTTATAAGTTTTTTAATAGATTTCAAAGATTTTATTTACAAGAATTGATGGGATTGTTTAAATTAAGGATATTAAAAAAAAATCCTAGAAATTTGCAATTGGTTTTAATAATTGAAAGAGATTTTAGAGAATTTCAAAGCTTTAAACGAGTTAGAAAAAAATCCTTGAAATTTTGAAGAGACCTAAAAAATTTCAAGGTATTTAATCATCTTTTTAATGGATTTTAAAGATTTTGTTAACAAGAATTATAGGACTTCTTTAAATTTATAATATTAAAAAAAATTTCAAGGAATTTGCAATTGATTTCAATAATTTGTATGCATTTTAAAATATTTTAAAGATTTAAGGGTATTTTTGAAAATTCCTTGGAACTTTGAGGAGATTTAAAAAAATTACAAGGAGTTTTTTTTATTTTAAAGGATTTGGGTTTTTCCGGGTATTTTTAAAAGATTGCAATGATTTGTAGTGATTATAAACGATTCAAAATATTTTAAGGTTATTTTTAAAATTTTGAAGAGATTTCAAGAGCTTTAAAAAATCTTAAGATACCAAAAAAATTTTCAGATGATTTTAAATATTTCAGGATATTTCATAAGGTTTCAAGGCATTTTGAGGAACTTAAAAAATTTTGAAGGTATACAAAAGTTTCAAAAGAATTTGAAATATTTAAGGGATTTTTAAAAGATTTTTAACAGTTTTCTATAGAATTCAATAATTTGAAGGCATTAGGAAAAATTTGAAAAATTTTAGGATATTTTTTTAAATTGCAAGAAATTGTAGAGCTTTAAATAGTTTTGAGGAATTTTAAAAGAGTTTGAAAGATTTTCAATATTTTAGGGTATTTGCAATAAATTTTAATAATTTAAAAGAAATCCGAAGAATTTTATATATTTCAGGGTATCCTTGAAAATTTTAAATTATTTTTAAGAGCTTTTAAAAGTTTAAAGGGATTTCAAAAGATTTAAAAGAATTTTAAATAAATATATGGGTATTCTATATTACTTCAAGTGATTGTCAATTTTTTTAGTAATTTAATAGGATTTAAAAAATTTTTAAGAGATGTACACATTTTTAAGTGATTTTCAAGGTTTTGAGTCATTTTTAAAAATATTTAAAAAAATTTTCATGTGGTTGTAAAAATGTCCTGGAATTTTGGAAGATATGGAACGATTTTATAAGATCATAAGGTTTTAAGATAATTCAAAAGATTTCAGCGAATTTTGCAAGATTGGTATGGATTTCAAAGAATTTTTTCACAAGAAGTAAGGAATTTGGTAGGATTTCAAGGATTTTAAGAGATTAAAAAAAATTTCTTCCAATTCATTTAAATTCATTAGGAATTCGCCCTGAATTCTGGTTAATTTCTCCCGAATTCTTTCAAGTTTTTTAAATCTTTTTATCACTTCTAAAATTCCTAAATTATACTCAATTTAATAGATTTTTTTAAGTTTTTGTTTGATTCCTCTTGAAGTCATTTTGATTGGATAAGATTTTTGGACCTTGGATTCTAAGGAATTCTATTAAATTCTTTTCAGTTTCCTGGGATTCTTCTGAACTGGTTTCAACCTCACTGAATTTAAAGATTTTTTCATATTTTTCAATTCTTCTCAATTCACTTAATGTTTTTTATTTTACCTTGGATTTCTATCAATTTCGTCGAATTTTTCTCATATCCTTGAATTCCTCTAAATTCACTCAATTTTACTGAAATCAACTGCCTTTTTAGGATTATTAAATTTTTCTCTGATAATTTGTTCAAACTTCCCCCTCTTTCTTATACTTTTGAATACTTTCTTTTTTATACTTTCTCTCCCATACTCCACCCTACTTTCAACTCTCTTCTCTTACTTTCCCTCCCTTCCCGAACTTCATCCTTTACTTTCCCCGCTTCTGACCCCCCCCCTCCTCAGCTAACACTACCCTTCATTTAGGTCTTTTCCCCAAACGTCACTGTCCCTCCTCTATTTCCCCACAGTACCCTACTAGTCCTCCCTCAACTTCCCTTATTACCCGCAATCGCTTCTAATGCTTTCCCCTACTTCCTCTTCCTC
>JAUELO010000016.1:2908388-2921037 GCA_032357855.1 Amphibolips quercusostensackenii
TCATTTACCTTTACTTCCCTTTTTCTTACACACCCCTGATTTACTTTACTTTCTCTTATTTACTGCTCCTCTACTTCCCCCGCTCTTCATCTCCCAACTAACACTCCTCTTTCCCTAGGTCCGTTCCTTAGTCATTACTTTTCCTTCCCTATTCCCCCGCAGTACCCTAATACTTCTTCCTTTACTTCCCTTATCACAGTCAATTACTTCCAATCATTTCCCTTACTTTCTCTCCCTAATTTTTCCCAATTACCTCTCAGTTCTTCTGCTTATACTCCTCTTATTTACCTTAACTTTCGCTACTGACACTCTCCTAATTTGCTCTACTTCCTCTACCCTTATTTTCTCCTCCTGTACTTTCCCCGCTCCTGAACCCCGCTCCTAATACTCTGCCTCTTCAAGGTCCCTTCCTTAGTCATCTCCTTTCCTCCCCTATTCACCCGCAGTACCCTAATAATCCTTCCTTTACTTACCTCATTACCCTTAATCAATTCCAATTACTTATTCTACTTCCTCTTCCTAATTTCGCCTCACTTCTTCTACTCACCCTTTCCTAATTTACCCTCACTTTCGCTACTTACACTTCCCTAATTTACTCTACTTACCCAAATTACTCTACTTCCCCTACACTTATTTAGTCTCACTTCCTCTACTTCCCCTCCTTATTTCTTCTTAATTGTTTTACTTCCTTTACACTTATTTTCTCTCACTTTTCCTGCTTATCCAATCTCTCCTACTATCCGTTCCCTCATTTCACTCTACTTCCTGTACTTTTCTAATTCTCATTTCACCTCACTTCTCGTACTTTTTCTCCTCTTATTTTTTCTCACTTCGTCCGCATCACCTTTCTTTATTTTCCCTCAATTCTTGTACTTCCCCTCCGCTCATCTTCTCTTACTTTCCTTACTTCCTCTTCTTATCCAAGCCTTCCCTACTTTTCCTCCCCTCACTTCGCCTCACTTCTTCTACTCACCCTTTCCTAATTTACCCTCACTTTCGCTACTTACACTTTCCTAATTTACTCTACTTACCCAAATTACTCTACTTCCCCTACCCTTATTTACCCTTACTTCCTCTACTTCCCCTTCTTATTGCTTCTCAATTGTTTTACTTCCTTTGCACTTATTTTCTCTCACTTTTCCTGCTTATCCAACCTTTACTACTTTCCCTCCCCTCATTTCACTCTACTTCCTGTACTTTTCTAATTCGCATTTCACCTCACTTCCCGTACTTTTCCTCCTCTTATTTTTTTTCACTTCGTCCGCATCACCTTTCTTTATTTTCCCTCAATTCTTGTACTTCTCCTCCGCTCATCTTCTCTTACTTCCCTTACTTCCTCTTCTTATCCAAGCCTTCCCTACTTTTCCTCCCCTCACTTCGCTTCACTTCTTCTACTCTTTCTCTCTTCATATTCCATTAAATCTCCTGCTTCCCCTGCTCTCATTTCCTTTCACTTTCTCTACTTCCTCCATTCATATAACCTTTCCTACTGTTCCAACCCTCATTTCGCCTTACTTTCCCTACTTTCCTTCCTCTCATTTCCCCTCCCAACCTCTTCTTTCTCTCTCTTCATTTACCCTAAATTCTCCTACTTCCTATCCCCTCATTTTACCTCACTTCAGGAAAAAGTCAGGGAATTTTGAAAATAAAGTTTTTCAGGGAATGTTGAAAATAAAGTTTTTCAGGGAATTTTGAAAATAAAGTTTTTCAGGGAATTTCGAAAATAAATTTTTGCGGCCAAGTTCTTATTAGTATCCTCTAAAGATAAATTTGACTATCTGCTAAAATTCTTACCGTCAAAGATAAAAGTTTGAATGTAGCATTAGAAAATTTTCAATTTTGTTCTTTAGAAAAAGTATCAATTTTCTCTTGAAATTTTCTCCAGAGGGCCATTAAGAATATTCTTGAATGGAGATCACAGGAAGAAAAGGAGTCAAATTCGATACAAGTTTGAAAGTAAGGTGAGTACGAGACGTTTGGGAAATGAATTCGGTTAGGTCCACAAGCTGGTACTTTAAGTCTCGTACGTGCCATGGATACGCACGAAGGAGAAGAATAAAATCTACTTTCTTCCTTGATCGTTATTGCTTTAAGAATTGCAGTATCAGTTCAGTATCATTCTACCAAATCTACATTATTTTCTACTTTCCTATTCAATCTTAAGCTATGTAAGGCCAAATGAAATTTGACCGATTTGTTCGAAATTGAAAGGATGTGAGCAGCAGGAAGGTTGACTTGCTTTTAAAGAGGAAATTTAAATTTTGAAATTTTAATTTCGAAATTTGTAAAGAAAGATTTGTCATAAGCATTTTCACTAAAAGTTTTGCTTTTGGTTAGAAAGTTTCTAAACGGTTAAACTTGATGATAGATTCACAAAAGGGTCGCAGATCAGAGAAAATTTGGAAATAAGGGAAAAGTCACGATTTTTTAAACAAAAGGTGAATTTTATATGCGCTGTCTGCATCGTGGGTCTTTTATGTTTATGAGGTTTTTTCTAATGTTATTTTTATAATTGAAATCTGCCAAAATTCACAGTTATTCTTCTGAATCTATAGAATGAATTACAAGAAACTATTTTGCTATTGTCAGCTTTATATTTTTTTAACAAATAATTATTCAAACACATGTTCTGAAAAAATAAAAAGGCACTGTGCCATAAAAGACCCACCATGCGGACGAAGAGTTACATTTAGGTCTATACCTATTTCTGAATTTTAATTCCTAAATTCATTTTAAAATCTTTCAGGTTATTTAAAAAAATTTCAAGAAATTTTTGACAGATTTCAATCATTTCAAGGAATTACAAAAGATTTAAAAAAATTTTTAAGTATTTTTAAATATTCCAAGAAATTTTTAAGGAATTAAAAAATTGGCAAAGAATTAGAAAAGATTTTTAAGAATTTTAAATATCTTAGTACAATTTTAATAGATTTTTACGAGTTTTAAAAAGTTTTAAAAAATTTCAAACGATTTGAAAATATTTGAAATATTCCAGTGTATTCTCAAGTTTATCAAAATTTTCAAGAGCTTTAAAAATTTTAAGGTATTTCAAAACATTTTAAAGTATTTACAATATTGTCGAGTATTTTAAAGATCTCAAGAAATTTGCAGTATTGATTTTAGTAATTTAATGGGATTTCGAAGGATTTGAAATATTTAAGAGTATTTTAAAAGATTTCAAAAGATTTGGAATATTTTTGGGTATTTTAGAAGATTTTAAGGATTTTGAAGAGTTTTAAAAAGTTTCAAGGGGTTTCGAACGATTTGAAATATTTTAGGGCGTATATTAATAATTTCAAGGAATTTTCAAGGGCTTACGAAATTTCATCGGATTTTTAAAAATCTTGAAAATTTTAGATTTTTAAAAATTTCAAGGAATTTTCAAATGCTTTAAAAAATGTCAAGACATTTTAAAATATTTGAAACAATTCTAATATTCCAGTGCATTTTAAAATATTTTAGAGTATTTTTAAAAATTGTAAAGAATTTCAAAAAACTTGAAATGTTTAAGGGTATTTTTAACAATTCCAAAGAATTTTCGAGAGCTTTAAAAATTTTTTTAAAAATTCTAAAATATATGGAAGGATTTCAAATATTCTAAGGTATTTTAAAAGATCGCAAGAAATTTGAAATTTATTTCAAATATTCAATGGGATTTCGAAGGATTTTAAATATTTTCCGGTATTTTAAAAGATTCCAAGAACGTTTTAATAACATTATAAAAATTTTAGGGATGTCAAAATTTTTTAAAGTATTTGAAATAATTTAGAGTATTTTTTAAAATTCTAAAGAATTTGAAAAGACTTAAAATATTTTCAGGTATTTTCAGAATTTGCAAAGAATTTTTAAGAGCTTTAAAAAATTTCAAAATATTGGAAAGGATTTTAAATATATTAAGGTATTTTATAATATCGCAAGGAATTTTCAGTTCATTTCCAATATTTAATGAGATTGCGAAGGAGTTTCAATATTTTAGTGTATTTGAAAAGATTCTAAGGACTTTTTAGGAACATTAAAAAAATTTAAGGGAAGTCAAATTTTCTTTAAGTACTTGAAATAATTTAGGGTGTTTTGAAAGATTTCAAGGATTTTGAAAATCTTTGAAAAGTTTTAAGGGATTTTTATTACATTTATTTAATTTGAAAAAATTTCACAGGATTTGGAATATTTAAGAGTATTTAAAAAGATTCCAAGGATTTTAAAAAGCTTTAAAAAGTTTTAAGGGATTCTAAAAGATTTCAAATATTTCAGGTTGTTTTTTTTTAAATTTCAATTAATTTTCAAGGGCTTAAGAAATTTCATCGGATTTTTAAAAATCTTAAAAATTTTAGGTTTTCAAAAATTTCAAGACATTTCAGAATATTTGAAACAATTCTAAATATTGCAGGGTATTTTGAAATATTTTAGGGTATTTTTAAAAATTCTTAAGAATTTTAAAAGACTTAAAATATTTTAGGGTATTTTGAAAAATGCCAAAGAATTTTCAAGAGCTTTAAAAAATTGTAAGAAATTTCAAAATATATAAAAAATTTTAAATATTTCAAGATATTTAAAAAGATTGCAAGGAATTTGCAATTTATTTAGAAAATTTAATGGAATTTCAAAGGATTTTAAATATTTAAGTGTATTTTAAAAGATTCCAAGGACTTTTTGAGAACATTAAAAAAATTTAATGAATGTCAACATTTTTTTAAGTATTTGAAATAATTTAGGGTATTTGAAAAGATTCCAAGGATTTTCAAAACTTTAAAAAGTTTTAAGGGTTTTTGATACATTTTAATAATTTGTAGGAATTTCAAAGGATTTGGAATATTTTAGGTTATTTTAAAAGATTCCAAGTATTCTAAAGAGTTTCAAGAGTCTCAAGGGATTTCGACCAATTTGAAATATTTTAGGGTATTTTTAATAATTTCAAGGAATCTTCAAAGGCTTTCAAGATCTCATCGGATTTTTAAGAATTTTAAATATTTTAAAAGATTTCAAGGAATTTTGCAATTATTTCATTAATTTATTGGGGTTTAAAAAGTTTTTAGAATACTATAAAGTATTTTAAAATATTACAAGTAATTTGTAAGATCTTAAAAAGTTTTAAGAGATTTTTAATATATCTTAATAATTTAAAGGAATTTCAAATAATTTGAAATATTTCAGGGTACTTTAAAAGATTTTAAGGAATTTTTCATTAATTTCATTAATTTCATGGGGTTTTAAAGGGTTTGAAATATTTTATAGCATTTTAGAAGATTCTAATGATTTTGAAGAGCTTTAAAAAGTTTCAAGTGATTTTTAATAGATTTTAATATTTTGAAGTGTTTCCAAAATTTTTTAATATTTTAGGGTATTTAAAAAAATTGCAATAAAATTTTGAGAGCTTTAAAAAGTTTTAAGTGATTTCAAATAATTTCAAAGGCTTAAAATAGTTTAGGGTACTTTTAAAAATTCCAATAAATTTTTTAAAGCTGTAAAAAATTTCAAGACATTTAAAAATATTTGAAAGGATTTTAAATATTTTAGGGTATTTTAAAAGATTGCACGGACTTTTAGGACCAGTAAAAAATTTAAAGGGCTTTCAAAAGATTTTAAAGAATTTGAAATATCTTCGGGTATTTTGAAAGCTTTTAAAAGTTTCAAGGGATTTTTAATATATCTTAATAATTTAAAGGGATTTTAATTAATTTGAAATATGTTAGGGTACTTTACAAGATGTCAAGGAATTTTTTAATAATTTCAATACTTTCATGGGGTTTTAAAGGGTTTGAAATATTTTATAGTATTTTAGAAGATTCTAAGGATTTTGAAGAGCTTTAGAAAGTTGCAAGTGAATTTCAATAGATTTCAATATTTTAAAGTGTTTCCAAAGATTTAAGGTACTTTAGAGTATTTAAAAAAATTGCAAGGAAATTTTGAGAGTTTTGAAAAGTTTTAAGTTATTACAAAGAATTTTAAAAGACTTAAAATTTTAGGGTGCTTCAAAAGATTTCAAGGTATTTTTAAGTGCTGCAAAAAGTTTCAAGGTATTTCAAAAGGTTTCAAAAGATTTGAAATATTTTACGAAATTTTGAAAGATTTCAAGGAATTTACATTTGATATAAATAATTTGAAGGCGGCTCAGAAAATTTAAATGATTTTGCGGTAAAAATTTTCCAGTGTATTTAAAAAGATTTGCAGGGATTTTAATAGATTTCAATAATTAAAGAGATTTAAGAATTAAAAAATTTTTGAAGGATTTTAAATGATTTAGAATATTTTAGGGTATGTTTATAAATTCCATGGAATTTTCAAAAGCTTTCAAAAAATTTCAAGAAATTTTCAATTAATTTCAGTAAACTAATGGGATCAGAAAGGATTTTATTTTCCAGGGTATTCTTATAGATTCCAACTCATTATCAAGAGTTTAAAAAATTTCTAAGGAATTTTAAAATATTTTGAAGAATTTGAAATATTTGAGGGATTTTTAAAAGATTCTAAGGAATTTTCAATTTATTCCATGAATTTAATGAGATTTTAAAGGACTTGAAATATTTTAGGGTATTTAAAAAGATTTGCAGGGATTTGAATAGGTTTTAATAATTTATGAGCTTGAAGAATTAAAAATTTTTTTAAAGGATTTCAAACGATTTGAAATAATTGAGGGTATTTTTATAAATTTTAAGGAATTTTCATGAGCTTTAAAAAAATTTTAAGAATTTTCAAGAGTTTTAAAAAAATTCTAAGAATTTTCAAATTGATTTTAGTAAATAAATGGGATTACAAAGGATTTTATTTTTTAGGATATTCTAATAGATTCCAACGCATTTTCAATAGTTCACAAAATTTTCAAAGGATTTTAAAAGATTTTGAAGGATTTAAAATATTTGATGAAATTTTAAAAGAAATTAAAGAATTTTGAATTGATTTTTTAGTAATTTAATGAGATTTCAAAAGATTAAAAATATTGTAGGGTATTTAAAAAGATTTCAATGAATTTTTAATTTATATTAGTAATTTAATGGGATCCAAATGGATTTGAAAGTTTTTATGGTGTTTTAAAAGATTCCAGTGCATTTCAGAGATTTTTAAAAAGTTAAGAGAATTTTTAACTATTTTAAAAAGCTTAAAATATTTTAGGGATTTTAAAAAGATTCTAAATCATTTTCAATTAATTTTAGGGATTTTAAAAAGATTCTAAATCATTTTCAATTAATTTTAGTAATTTAATGGAATTTCAAAAGATTTCACATTTTTTAGAGTATTTTCAAAGACGTCAATAGATTTCGTAATATTTCCAAGTATTCTAATGATTTAAATTGATTTTAGAAGCTCTAAAGGTATTTTTATAAATTTTGTAGGTTTTGCGAATTCTTAATTTCAATACATTTCTTGATCTTTAGGTTTTATATTTCTATACTTTTTAGGTGTAGGCTAAATAATAAAAATATTTTTTTGAATTTTAAAACAAGTTTATTTTGAAACCTCTTTGCTTAAAATGTCTATTCTTCAGTGCATCACCTAAAAAATCAATCGAAATTCCAACAATCAATCCAAACTAAATATTCAAACTTTAAATTAAAAAAAAAGTAATATTTTTCCTTAAAACTTTTTAAAAAATTCCTAAATCAAGCAAACGGCCATTATTTTAAATTTCTTTTTTTCAAAATTATAATTATATATTTTTAACTAATTTTAAAAACATAAAAAATAAGCCTGAAGGCTTTCTTTAAAGTTATTGGGACCATGACATTCATATACCCGGCTCATTTAACATAAAAATGTATGGTTTCAATTAATTAAATGAAAACAGAGCCATCTTATTATGCTAACTTCCAATTTTTCTTTACAAAAAATACGAGAAATCGAAAAAAAAATTAATCTAATATCAATCCGAAAAAAAATTGACCCGCGAAGAGCAAAAGCGAAAAAAAAACTTTTGCAAAAGCGAAGTGAAAACGTGCGAGAGCAAAAACGACCTTCGAAAAGACGATAGCATAAGCGAGCCAAGAATGAAGGGAGATGGTTCCCCCACTTTGCTCCTTTACACCACGCGACGAAAATGCACGAGGACGAACCCGAACTCGTCCGACTGCACGATTTTGTTTCTCTCATTCTCTAGCTTCTGGATATTCGGAGGTTTTCAGTTGATTTTTGTTTTATGAAATTTCAAATAAGAACTGTACTTTTTATGCATTAATCAAGGTGGCCGCTGGACCGGGAAACCAAGAAATCGCCGGGAAATGACAGTGAATTTATTTTTTGACCAAGAATTTTTCAAATGCTTAGAAAAAAATCTGTCCAGCTTTGATTTCCACAGTTTTTCAAATAATTAGTTAAATTGTCTTATTTTAAAATTATCATATCATTCAGTTTAGAATACGCATTTTAAAAATCTTTCACTTTGAAAATTTCCCATTTTAGATTTTGATTTTTCAACCTACATTTTAATTTAAAGAATTTTAAAATGCAGTTTCGAAGACTTAAACGATTGAAAATTAGAAACGTTTGAAATCGAAGATTTAAGATAACAAACATTTTCAGTTGATCAACTTTAGAGAGAAATTAATTAATGATTTATAAAATTAAAATGTACTCTAAAGCCGTATTCAATAAACAAATGTAAACGGCCGATTAAAACTGTATAAAATATTTTCAAATTCAAAATAACTTTAAAATAATATATTCATAATTAAAGTCTTTCATTAAATTTCAAACTTTGTTTTAGTGTAAAAAATTTCATTTTTAAACCAATTAATTCAAAATTTTAAAATGAGAAAAAAACCAATTATTTAATATTTAGAAATAGCTTACAGTTTATTTGAAATCAGTTATAATAAAGTAAATAATCAAAATGAAACAAAAAAAAACTAAACTTCAAACGTTACAATTTTAATTTTTCTATTTAAAAAATTTTTATTTGTATTTGAAATTATTAAAATTGGATATATAAATTATTAATTGGACACCTATTATTCTTATTAGAAAAAGTTCGAGTAAGTTGAAGAGATGTTAAGGATTAAAAAAAAATCCAAAATTTGATTAAAAATATAAAATGATATGAAATAATTCAAACGAAGTGCCAACGCATACCGAGGAAATCCGGCTATTCGTACCGAAATTTTAATGCGAATTGACAACGGTCTAATTTGAAAGCAACATATAGATTTCTGACAATTTCGAACAAAAAATTTTTAAGCTTTTCAAGAATTGTGAAAGGCTTCAGAAAAATAAAAAAAATGTCCTTAAGATTCCTAGGAACATTTAAAACGATATTTTATTATCAAAAAAATAAATTTAAAAGAATATTTAAAAAAATTAAAAAATATTTTTAAAATTATCAAAAATGAATGTGGAATATTTATTTCGATAATTAGGCAGGATTTTTAAAAAATTGTAAGAAACAATTTTGGGCAAGTTTTTGGAAAAATCCAAATTATTTTATAATTTGTTTATAAGTTCTAAAAAAATTTCAAAAATAATTTAAAATTTGAAAGAATTTGAAACAACGTTTACATTTTATTAAGATTAAAAAAAAAATTGAAGTATTTTAAGGATTTTTAAACTAATTAAGATAAAAATAATTTAAGTTATGATTTAAGAAATTTTAAATTTATAAATAAATGTAATCGTTTAGTTTTTAATGTTTCTAGATTAATATTGCTTAAAATCATATAATTTTAAAAATTTCTAAATTTATTGATCGATTCTTTAATTTCAAGCATTGAAAATGATAACAAAGATTTATATTTATGGAACTGAATATGAATCTTTAAACTCTAAAATTTCTGAAAGTTTAAAGTTTTAATTTGTCAGTTTTACTGCTTTAAATCTGAAATTGTTGACTTCAAAAGTGTTAGCAGCTTCTGTTTTATACGTGTAAATTATTGTTAATTCGAATGTCGCATTCTTGAATTAAAAACCTTTTAAACTTTAATTCTAAAAGTTCCAAATCCAAAAGAGTTTCACTTCAAGTGCAACTTTAATTATAAATTATATGTTATGTATTGCATATTATTATACATATATGTACATATAAATATATTTATATATAAATTATAAATATTTTAATTTTTAGCTCAGTTTTTATTACTTCAAATGGAAACATTTTTTGATTAAGAGTTCGAATTTTTTAATTTTATCGACCGTGAAAAATGTTTGCCAACCCAGAAAAATCTAGCAAATGACCAGGAATTTTTCACTTTTATGAAAAAGACCACCCTGATTAATTTAGAAAAAAATTATTACTTTGATAAATATTCCTAAATTATTTGAATACGATACACATTGATTTTTATTTTAAAAATTCTTGTAAATAGTTGGTCACTTAAAGGTACGTTTGTATGGTACTAGTTTTTTCGAGTTGAAAAGAAAAATTTTAGATACAATTTTTTTCTGAAATTTCAAAAAGTTATTACTATACCGGTGTTCCTTATGGTCTTTTGCTCAAGTTTCATAAATTTTAAAAACCAAAAAAAATCTAGACCCTACTTCAAGCTTACCCCTGTCGATTACCACTATACGTTGAAACGATTTTTTTTCTTGAAAATCAAGAAATAAAGGAATCAATAAAAATGAAGACATCAGGAAGTTTGATAAATAAGTATTAATAAAATCTGAAAATTCTGTAAAAAATACAAAATTACAAATATTATACAACTAAATTTTAAAATACAATAACAAATCAGACAAATCAAATTGCTTATTTAATAAACAATTTGATTTGTCTGATTCGAAATCAAAGAATCAATCAATGAATTTAAAAATTTTCAAAATTATATCATTTTAAGCAGTATTAATCTAGAAACATTAAAAATCAAACGATTACATTTATTTATAAATTGAAAACTTCTTAAATTAGAACTTGAATTATTTTTATTCTAAGTAGTTTGAAAAACCTTAAAATACTTCAAAATTTTATTTCAAAATCTTAAAAAACGTACACGTTGTTTAAAATTTTTCAAATTCTAAATTATTTTAGAAATTTTTACAGAACTTCTAAACAACTTTTAGAATGATTTGCGTTTTTCCTGAAACTTGTCCAAAATTGTTTCTTACCATTTTTTTTAATCCTGCCTAATTATTAAAATAGCTTAATTATAAATATATTATTTTGAAGTTATTTTGAATATAAAAATATTTCATAAAGTTTTAATCGGGCGTTTTCATTTGTTCATTCAATAAGGCCTTAAAGTACATTTCAATTTTATAAATTATTAATTAATTTTTATTCGCAGTTGATCAACTATAAATGTTTTTTATTTAAAATTTTCGATTGGAAACGCTTCTAATTTTTAATTGTTCAAGTCCTTAAAACTGCATTTTAAAATTCTTTAAATTAAAATTTAGGTTTAAAAATCAAAATCTAAAATGGGACATTTTTAAAGTGAAAGATTTTCAAGATACGTATTCTAAACTGAATGATATGATAATTTAAAGAGGAAACAATTTAACTAATTATTTAAAAAAAAACGGTTAAAATCAAAGCCGGATAGATTTTTTTCTGAATATTTGAAAAATTCACGGTCAAAAAATTAATTCACTATCATTTTCCAGACATTTCTCGGTTTCCTGGTCCAGCGGCCACCTTGTTTAATGCATACATGGTACAGTTCTTATTTGAAATTTCATAAAACAAAAATCAACTTAAAACCTCCGAATATCCAGAAGCTAGAGAATGAGAGAAACGAAATCGTGCAGTCGGACGAGTTCGAGTTCGTCCTCGTGCATTTTCGGCGCGTGGTGTAAAGGAGCAAAGTGGGGGAACTATCTCCCTTCATTCTTGGCTCGCTTTTGCTTTCGTCTTTTCTTAGGTCGTTTTTGCTCTCACACGTTCTCACTTCATTTTTGCGTAAGTTTTTTTTTTGTTCGCTTTTGCTCTGAGCGTGTCAATTGTCGAGCATAATATTTGATAGGTATTTATTTTTCATTTTATATGTGTAACAAGTGGTGTAAATTTGAAAAAAAGTCTGACAGAATGTTCTTCTTTTATAAATCCGGCATGGATTTCCCCAACTAATAGAAATAATAGAAATAATATCTGAAAAGATCTCAAAGGATTTTTGTAAATCGTTTTCTTGGAAAAATTTTCATAAGTGAATAATAATAAAAAAATCAAAATTGCTTTTAAATTACTCCCATTCATCGACATTTGTCAAGTTCAGATACAAATTCCAGATTTGAATTTATTCTTGAATTTGATTACTGCCTTTGATATTTGATATTTGCCTAAAAATTAAATGAATTTGATCGTCAAAACCATTGATTTAAAATTTTAATAAACGCTCTTTTATTTTCAAAGGGAATTTCGTGGATAGCTTTTGAATAACTGAACAGTTGAAATCGTGGAAATGTTGAACATTACACGTAACATTTGTCAATTCAACACACAACTCGATTGATTTAGCATTCCTTTGTGCAGCGAGTAGCCTATCCTTGTTATTTTTCGTTAATAAAGTATTCTGTTCGATTTTACTACTCGACTGATATAACAGAGAAGCGGTAGACAAAATAGGAATTTCAAATTCGATCTCTTTGGACCATCAACTTCACGTAGGATCATGTCTATAACGTTTCACTTCTCAAAGGATAACAATTGTTGGATCGAGATGTGCTTCATCCTAGAGGATGAAATGATACCTGTACAACCTTTCAACATCTTCCGTTTTATTTCTACTTTTTT
>JAUELO010000016.1:2958137-2969698 GCA_032357855.1 Amphibolips quercusostensackenii
TGCTACTCACGTACACGTATTGCGCTCTTGATTGGTCCAGCTTATATCCTTAATAACTCAAAAACTAAAACTTCAATTGATTTTTGGAAAATAGATTTTCGATTTATTTTTTAAATTTCTATTCAGCTATATAAGTCCAGACACTTAAGTCTGGGACACCCTGTATAATAAAAATTTATTTTGGTTAAAATATCTACTAAAATTATTCGTTGAAAATTCATCTTCTTTATTGAATATTGGACTAATTGGTTAAAGGTTGATCCACTTTTTAAAAAACTCATTTTCTTGTTGAAGATTTTTTATTTTATTTGAAAATTCATTTTTTCTTGATTAATTTTTTTTAAGATTCATTATTTTATGTTAGTTGAAAATTTCTTTTCATGATTGAAGCTTTAAATATTTTGTTAACATTTTTTTTTTATTGATAATTTAGCTAAGGTCGAACTTTGTGAAGAATTAATCTTTTGGTTGTAGATTCATCGCATATCGAATTCTTCGTTTTTTGTGTAGAATTAATTTTTTAACTACAAAATCAATTATTCAATTTTGGTTGAAAATTGATCTCTTTTTTATTAAAAACTAATCTTCTTGGGATTGAAATTCATCTTTTTTAGTACAAATTTAATCTCTTTTAGTTAAAAGTGCAACTATTATATTTTTTGTCTGAACTTTATATTTTTTAGTGTAAAATTCAACAATTTGATTAAAAATTCAGCTATAAAACACTTTGTTGATGATTTTTCATTTGATTGAAAATTCATCCCTTTGGCTAAAAATTAATTTTTTAAATTAAATTTTCAACTATTCCAGTTCAAGATTTATCATTTCATGTTAGTTTGAAATTTCTCTTATTTGTTAGAAAATTTAACAATTTTTTTGAAACTTTATTTTTTACTGAAAATGATTTTTTCTTTAACTGAAAATTTAATTATTTCATTTTTGGTTAAAAAATTATCTTTTTGGTTGAAAATTAATCTTCTTGGGTTAAAACATTTTCTTCTTCATTAAAAATGGAACTATTTGGTTAAAAAACAACTTTTTTGTTTACAATTTAAAGGAACTTTTTTTTCTTTTCTAACAGAAAAACTGTTAGCTTTTGAAAAATCGTTTATTTGATTTGAAATTTTATATCTTTTAGTAAAAGTTTAATATTTTTTGGTTAAAACTGCAAATATTACAATATATTACAAAATCATTTTTTACTGATGATTTACTTGAATTGAAAATTCATCTCTTTCGTTAAAATTTCGTGCTTTTTTGGTTAAAAATTAATTTTTGTAATAGAAAATTTAATTATTTCAGTAGAAGTTTCTTCTTTTTATGTTAGCTAAAAATGTCTTTCTTTAACTGAAAATTCAACTATTTTTTTGAATTTTTCTTTGGTTGAAAATTAATTTTTGTTTTGACTGAAAATTTAATGATACCTCCTTTTGTTAATTATTAATCTTCTTGTCTTAAAGTTGTCTCTTTATTGTTAAAAATGGAACTATTTGGTTAAAAAATAACTTTCTTGTTGAAAATTTGAAACTTTTTTTTTTTATCTGACAGAGAAACTTTTATTTTTATGAAATTAGTTTTTTTTTGTTTTAAGATTAATCTCTTTTAGTAGAAGTTTAATATTTTTTGGTAAAAACTGCAACTATAACATTAAAAGTTAAAAACTCTTATTTGTAGGTGGGAAATTAAAACATTTCGTTGAAAACTCGACTAGGAACCACTTTGTTAAATAATCATTTTTTTATGGTTCATTTGAATTGAAGATTCCTCGCTTTGGTTGGAACTTGAACTATTTTGTTAAAAATTGATATTTTTTAAATTATAAATTCAACTACTTCAATAAAAGTCAAGCTACTTTCTTAAAAATTATTTTTTTGTTTGTAAATATTCATCTTGTTGATATATAAAAAGTTATTAAAAATTTTTCCAGGATTCTTGAGAAAAAGTTTGTGTTATCTTAAAACCTCTCAATATTCTGAAACAGACTCAAAACTTTATTTCAAATGTTAAAAAATCTACATTTTCTTTTTAATTATTCGGAATGTTTTCAAATTTTTGATTATTTTGGAAATTCTTTAAAAATTCGAAGTACTTTTTTAAATAATGCTAATTATTTCTGAAACTTTTATCAAATCCTGGTAAACTATAAAAAACCACTTAAAATGTTCCAAATTATTTTTTGACAATTTCTGATATCATGTAAAACTTTTTTCATAATCTGTTGAAATTAGTTTTTTAATATAAAAAGTCATTAAAAATTTTATCAGGATTTTTGAGAAAAAGTTTGTATTATCTTAAAACCTCTCAATATCCTGAAACAGGTCAATATTTTATTTTAAAATCTTGAAAAATCTACATTTTCTTTTAAATTATTTGGAGTGTTTTTAAACTTTTAATTATTTTTGAAATATGTTAAAAAATTCTAAGTATTTTTCAAAAATCATTTTAATTTTTTCAATAACTTTAATTGAATCCTGGGAAACTAAAAAAAATCACTTGAAATGTTGCAAATTATTTTTTGTCAATTTTTTTATGTCTTTTGAAATCTTTTTTTAATAATCTGTTAGAATTAATTTTTTTATATACAAATTTATTTCAAATTCTCCCAGGAATTTTGAGAAAAACGCTGTATTATCTTGAAACCTCTCAAAATTCTGAAACAGACTCAAAACTTTATTTTAAAATGTTAAAAAATCTACATTTTCTTTTTAATTATTTAGAATGTTTTCAAATTTTGAATTATTTTTAAAATTCGCTTAAAAATTCTAAGTCCTTTTTTAAATAATTCTAATTATTTCTAAAACTTTTATTAAATCTTGGAAAACTAAAAAAAATCACTTGAAATGTTGCGAATTATTTTTTGTCAATTTTTTTATGTCTTTTGAAATCTTTTTTTAATAATCTGTTAGAATTAATTTTTTTATATAAAAATGTATTTCAAATTCTCCCAGGAATTTTGAGAAAAACGCTGTATTATCTAAAAACCTCTTAAAATTCTGAAACAGACTCAAAACTTTATTTTAAAATGTTAAAAAACCTACATTTTCTATTTAATTATTTAGAATGTTTTCAAATTTTGAATTATTTTCAAAATTCGCTTAAAAATTCTACGACCTTTTTTAAATAATTTTAATTATTTTTAAAACTTTTATTAAATCTTGGAAAACTAAAAAGAATCACTTGAACTGTTCCAAATTATTTTTTGACATTTTCTGATAGCTTTTAAAACTTTTTTAATAATCGGTTAAAATTAATTTTTTAAGATGAAAAGTCATTAAAAATTTTTCCAGGATTCTTGAGAAAAAGTTTGTATTATCTTAAAACCTCTTGATAGCCTGAAAAAGGTTCAAAATTTAATTACAAAATCTTAAAAAATCTACATTTTCTTTTAAATTATTAAGAATGTTTTTAACCTCTTAATTATTTTCGAAATTTGTTAAAATTTCTAAGTATTTTTTAAACATCATTGTAATTTTTTGTAAAACTTTTACTGAATCCTTGGAAATTAAAACAAAGTACTTAAAATGTTTCAAATTATTTCTACAATATTGGATGTCTTTTGAAATCTTTTTTCAATAATCTGTTAAAATTAATTTATTAATATTAAATGTTATTTTAAATTTATCCAGGAATTTTAAGAAAAAAGTTGTATTATCTTGAAACCTCTCAAAATTCTAAAACAAATTCAAAACGTTATTTCAAAATATTAAAAATCTACATTTTCTTTTTAATTATTTGGAATATTTTCAAATTTTTAATTATTTTTGAAATTCTTTAAAAAATTTTAAGTACTTTTAAAAATGATTCTAATTATTTATAAAACTTTTATTAAATCATATGAAACCAAAAGAAATCACTTGAAATGTTTCAAATTATTTTTTGACAATTTCTGATAGCTTTTGAAACTTGTTCAATAATTTGTTAAAATTAATTTTCAAGATGAAAAGTTATTTAAAATTTTTTTAGGATTCTTGAGAAAAAGTTTGTTTTATTTTAAAAACTTTTAAATATCCTGAAACAGGTTCAAAATTTTATTTTAAAATCTTAAAAAATCTACATTTTCTTTAAAATTATTTGGAATGTTTATAAACTTTTAATTATTTTTGAAATTTGTTGAAAAATTTTAAGTATTTTTTAAAAATCATTCTAATTTTTTTTAAACTTCTATTCAATCCTGGGAAACTGAAAAAAAAACACTAAAAATGTTTGAAATTATTTTTTGAAAATGTTGGATGCCTTTTGAAATCTTTTTTTAATAATCTGTTGAAATTAATTTTTGAATAATAAACATTATTTCAAATTTTCTTAGGAATTTTGAGAAAAACGCTGTATTATCTTGAAATCTCTTAAAATTCTGAAACAGGCTCAAAACTTCATTTGAAGTTTTTCAAAATCTACATTTTGTTTTTTATTATTTGGAATGCTTGCAAATTTCCAATTATTTTTTAAATTCTTTCGAAAATTCTAAGTACTTTTTTGAATGATAATAATTATTTCTAAAACTTTTATTAAATCCTGAGAAACTAAAAAAAATCACTCAAAATGTTCCAAATTATTTTTTGACAATTTCTGATAGCTTTTAAAACTTTTTTCATAATCTGTTAAAATTAATTTTTTAAAAAGAAAAGTCACTTACAATTCTTCCAGGATTCTTGAGAAAAAGTTTGTATTATTTTAAAACCTTTCAATATCCTGAAACAGGTTAACAATTTTATTTCAAAATCTTAAAAAATCTACATTTTCTTTTAAATTAGGCGAAATGTTTTTGAACTTTTAATTATTTTTGAAATTCGTTAATAAATTTGAATTTTTTTTTTTAATCATTCTAATTTTTTCTAAAACTTTTATTGAATCCTGGGAAGCTAAAAAAATCAATAAAAATGTTTGGAATTATTTTTTGACAATGTTAGATGTCTTTTGAAATCTTTTTTTAATGATCTGTTAAAATTTATTTTTCAGTAATAAATATAATTTCAAATTTTCCGAGGAGTTTTGAGAAAAACGCTCTATTATCTTGAAATCTGAAAAATCTGAAACAGATTCAAAATTTTATTTCAAAATGTTAAAAATCTACATTTTGTTTCTAATAATTTGGAATGTTTTCAAATTTTTAATTATTTTGGAAATTCGTTCGAAAATCCTAAGCACTTTTTTAAATAATGCTAATTATTTCTGAAACTTTTATTAAATCCTGGGAAACTAAAAAAAAAACACTTCAAATGTTTTAAATTATGTTTTTACGATTTCTGATATTTTTTGTCACTCCACATTTTTCCAAGATTCTTGAGAAAAAGTTTGTATTATCTTAAAACCTCTCAATATGCTGAAACAGATTTAAAACTTTCTTTCAAAATTTAAAAAAATCGACATTTTGTTTTTAATCATTTGGAATGTTATCCAATTTGTAATTATTCTGGAAATTTTTTCAAAAATTCTAAGTATTTTTTCAAAAATGATTTTAATTTTTTTTAACCTTTTATTAAATCCTGAGAAACTGAAAAAAATCATTAAAAATGTTCCAAATTATTTGTTGACAATTTTGGATGTCTTTAAAAATGTTATTAATTAATAATCTGTTAAAATTAATTTTTCAAAATAAAAAGTAATTTCGAATTTTTCCAGGAATTTCAAGAAAAATGTTGTATTATCTTGAAACCTCTCAAAATTCTGAAACAGATTCAAAACCTTATTTCAAAATGTTGAAAAAATCTGCATTTTGTTTTTAATTATTTAAAATATTTGAAATTTTCAATAATTTTTGAATTCTTCTAAACGTTTTAGGTATTTTATTTAATGATTCTATCTTTTTGAAACATTTATTAGAATCTGTAAAATAAAAAAAAATCATTTCAAAAGTTCAAAATTATTTTTTGACAATTTTGGGTGTCTTGTGAAATCTTTTTCAATATTCTGTTAAAATTAAATCTCTAGAATAAAAAGTCATTAAGAATTTTCACGAAAATCTAAAAAAAATGTTTACTGACTTGAAACTTTTTAAAATCCTTAAAAAGCTTCGAAATTTTATTCTGAAATCTCCAAAATTCTTTTTTTTTCACATTATTATTAAAAATCTTGTGCACATTCTACAATTCAATTTACTTTTTAAATATGTATCAATCAAATTCTTTAACAACGATACTTCCAATTTATGACATACGTTTAGCCGTATCCTAGAGTGGTTGATTCAGTCATTAAAGATGTTAACAACCAATTTTTTCTGTGTAGACAGTCTAGGACTTTATGTGATTCTTTCTACTCAGTGTTGAAATATCTTGTAAATTTTTAAAGAAAGAGGCTTTTAATTTTAACAACATTTTTGTGTCTTCCAAGATTTCCAGACTAAGTTCTACACTTTTTATAGGAAAAATTGTTTCCGGGTAGAAATCTAAAAAACAATGAAACGTTTAAAATTAACTAACATATCCGAAGTTATGTGATTCTACGGTATTAGAACTTGAAACTTCCAAACTTAAATTATTTCCTTTTGAACATTTTAGACATATTCTAAATTAAAAAATAATTGTTTTGCTTTAATAAATTTTCCGAAGCTCGTTAGCTGCTTTCTATCTCAATGATTTATTAATGAGATGCATATCTCAGTATATAATGACTCCAGATTGACAGATTAACGAACAATAATTGGTACAAAACGTTAATTAAAATTGAAACGAAAAGTTCCTGAAGGTGGGACTAGTTAATGATAATTGACACGCAATAAAGTGACCTGGTGTGCCCATTTCTGGGATTCGTTTGGATAGCTACTGGTTGGTATTCTTGACGATATGACGATGGGCGGTAGCCACATCGATCAACGTCATAAAGCTTAATTAACGAGAAGGACAGGCCAATGAGCATACATACAGATATGCACATCCATGCAGGCGTTAATAATCGAAAGGATATCCGTCCTCGAATGTCGAGGATCAAAGTAAATTGTGGTTAGTATATCAATTTGATGTCCTCAAGGAAGGGAATAAAGCAAAATTGATAGGCAGTGATTAATTACCATTTATTAATGCCTCGAGTCACGTGCTTGTATAATAGTTAATTCTATCTCTCTTCTCCAGCTGAGTGGCCTCCAGAGTGGTTCAAAAGTGCATTGGAAAATTTTTGTTGTTGATTTCTCATACATGTGTTTCCCATGAGAAGAAAACACTTTTTTGTCAATTTTATTCGGAATCGTCAATATTAGGTGAATCGAGTTAAAATTTAAAATTTTTTATGACAATCAGCCATCAGTTGAATTAACAGAAATAATTGTTTAAACCATTTATTATTATCTATAATGATGTTCTCTTAGATCAATTATAAAAAGTTGCAGTTTATTGAAAAATTGTTCCGTTTTTATCAGCTTTTCACTTAAAGATAGTTGCTAGATAGTTGGAGTTTTTTAATTAATTTTTTAACATTTCGTCCACTTCTTACTTAGTGAAATAATAATTAATGCAAATTAGAAACAAGTAATTAATGTTTATATCAATTTCAAAAAAAAATAGATTGTTGAAAAAATAATACTCTCTACAGTTAATTTATTATTTGTTTATAACTATAAAGACAAAGCAAAGTTAAAAATTTGAAAGTAAACCGCTACTTTCTATCAAGGATCTAAGAGAGGATAGTTATAAACAACGATAAATGGTTAAAACAATGATGTTTGTTACCTTGAATTTATTATGAGGTCACTCTCAAAAAGTTTTAACAAAAAGTGGAAACTGTGAGAAAAAAACCGTTACTTTTTAACATCGCTATAGACGAAGAAAGTTAAAAACAGTCATAATTTGTTTAAAAAATTATGTTTGTTAAATTTAAGTAATATTTAACTCGCACTAAGTGAAAAGTGGACAAAAACTTGAATATTTAAAAAAAACTGGAACTTTCTTGTATCATCTTAATATGATATTAAAAAAAAAAAATGTAAACAATTATGTTCATTAACCTGAATTAATTATTGCTTCACTCTAAGTAAAAAGTTGACAAAAACTGGAAATTGGAGAAAATCCACAAGCATCTAGCATTACTATGGCAGAATATAGTTATAAACAACAATAATTTGTTGAATATAATCTGTAAACTGCATTAATTTTTACCTCGCTCTAAGTAAAAAGTGGACAAAAAGTTTAATATTTCAGAAAAAAACACAACTTTATGTCATTATTGATAGAAAATATTATTATACATAATAACAAATAGAGTAAAAAATTATGGTTATATTCTTGAATCATTATGTTACCTCACTGTAATTGGAAAATGTACAAGTAGAAAAATTCAGAAAAAACTGCACCTTTATAGCATTATTCTAAGAAAAAATTATTATAAATAATTATAAATAATTATAAATAGTTTTAGTGATTATTTTTGTTAAATTCAAGTAACTATTGCCTTACTCTAACTGAAAAATTGGAAGGAACTTAAGAAATTCATAAAAAACCGCGTCTTCATGACTCTATTCTAAGAGAAAAATGCTAAAAACAGTAAAACATTGTTTTAAAATTTTATGTATGCAATATGTGTAGGTATGCAATGTATGCAATGTGTGCATGTATGCAATGTATGTCTGCAATGTATGTATATTATGTATGTATGCAATGTATGTATGCAATGTATGTATGCAATGTATGTATGCAATGTATGTATGTATGCAATGTGTGCATTTATACAATGTATGTATTCAATGTATGTATGTATGCAATATATGTGTGCAATTTATGTATTCAATGTATGTATGCAATGCATGTATGTATGCAATCTATGTATGCAATGTGTGTATACAATGTATGTATGCATGCAATCTATGTATGCAATGCATGTATGCAATATATGTGTGCAATGTATGTATGCAATGTATTTATGCAATGTGTGAATGTATGCAATGTATGTATGCAATGTATGCATGCATGCAATGTATGTATGCAATTTATGTATGCAATGTATGTATGTATGCAATCTATGTATGCAATGTATGTATGCAATATATATAATATATATGTAAGCAATGAGGTCTGCATGAGGTTGTCAGAATATTTGGGCATAAATGTACGTTATTCTACACTCAAAATGAAGGAATACGTGTTTCACCGTTTGTCTGAAAACATGTTTTTACAGGAATGATCTGTTGAAGATAGCCTTGCAATTTCATGAAAACTGACAAAATATTTTTAAAAATAATGCAGTTTTTCACTAAATATACATATTCGGTTGATTTTCCTTTCATGTGATGTGGACTTTTTAGCTGTATCAGATGACCCAAGAAAAATATCAAAATTTTCAAAATTGAGAAACTGGCAACCGTTTTTCTGATAATTTTTAAAATGGATTTTCTCGAAAAGGCCATCCTCAAAATTTTTTTTTGCAGGTTTGTTAATTTTTTATCAAACTACCGAAGAAAGGAGTAAATATCAAGGAAAAAAGTTGTTTGGAAATTAATTTTATTTTTAAAAACCTCTCTTACTTTTGCAATATATGGCACTACATCAATTTATATGTGCTTCAATTTGCAGCGGTAAAAAACCAAAAGATTTTTTTTTTATTAAAACGACCACCCTGAAAGCAACTTGTGTTTGCAACAAATTAAGAATTTGTTTATTTGTGATTTGACTCTCTTTGGAAATTGTTGGCCAATAAAAAGTGAAACGGATCATTTTTTACATTGATATCAAATGGTTATTTCATGGTCGGATGTGAAAAGAGGAGACCTTAAAAAAATTGATTTTCTTGACCTGGAAAACCTGGAAAACCTGGAATTGTCAGGGAATTTTTGTGCACCTAGACAAATCTGCAAATATTAGCGAATTTTTTTAAAGTCAGAGAATTTTTTTGAGGGTGTGTTTAAATGTTGAAGATTAAATTCAGATACTTATTGAGCATTAATCTATAAATTTCATTCAAACATTCAAATAATTTTTACTTAACCTTTTTTTTTTTAATTCTTACTTCCATATCTGAAAATCTGATTTTTTAGTACCTTTTACACTAATTTCGGAAAAGAAAACTAAAGCATATTTATATATAATTTTGCAAATTAAATTCAGATACTAATTTCACATCACCTACATTTGAAAAATTATATAATTGAAATAGTGGTATTTTAAATATAAATAAACTTTTATTATACCAATTATATACAATTTTTCATTATACATCCTTTAAGTAAAAAATCAATTTTTGTTATTTAATTTTACAAAAACTAAATTTTTATTTTTCTCAAATTTAATAACGAAAAAAATAAATTAGCTGATAATAATACTATAATGATGATAAAGAAAACTAATAATAAAATAATTTTGAACATTATTTTTATTAGAACATTCAAATAATTTTAAATTTATATATTTTTTGAAATTTTTAATTGCAATACCAAAAATTTGAATTATTGATAACCTTTTATACTAATTCCAGAAAAAAAATATATGTCCATATGATTTTGGAAATTTAATTCGGATAATCATTTCACAACATCTTCAACATTTTCAGAAATTATTTAATTCTTATAAGGCTATTTTAAATGAAAAATCAACTTTTGTTATAAAAATCATAGGCCATATTTAATTACATCTTCATGCAATTTAATATTGTGAAAAAAATTTTTAGCCAAAATTCGATTGCATAACCTTAAAATAAATCATTAATTCATGTTACTTGATAGAAAAAAATAAAAATTCAAACCTTATGTAATAAACTATTAAGAAAAACATTAATCAGTCAATAACCAATTATTCAGATCACAATGTAAAAAGCTTTAATCAAAAATATTTTTAATAAAACATTCAAATCATTTTTTAATTATATTTTTTTAAAATTTGAGTTTTCATTTCTGAAAATTTCAATAATTAATAACCTTTTATGCTTGTTTTCGAAAAAAATTAAAACATATGTACGTATAATTTTGAAAATTAAATTCAAAAACTTATTTCACAACATCAAAAACAGTAAAAAAAATTTTATAATTCTGAAAGAGGTTAATTAACGGAAAAAAAATTAAATTAAATTTTAATGTAATTTTATATTGCAAACAAATAAATTAGTCAATAGTTTATTACTTGGTTCATGACATGAAAAGCAATAAACAATTATTTTCATTAAACTTTTGCCATGCAAGTCATAGCCAATATTCAATTACATAACTTTGAAGTGCATAAGTTATTTATGTACTTAATTTTAAAAAAATATTAATGTTCAGGTAATTTATTTATAGGAAAAAATTAATTAGCTGATTATTGATTATTCAATTTGCGAAATAAGGATCATTAAACTGTTATTTTTATTTGAACATTCAAATAGTTTTTACTCTATTTTTTAAATTTATTTTGTACTTTTATTTCTGGAAATTTAGTTGATTGATAACCTTTTAAACTAATTCCAGACAATGTGAGTTTTAATAAAATCAGGTAATAATTGATTAATCAGTTCACAACATAAAAAGCATTAAAAAATTATTTTCATTGAAACATTTAAATAATATACTTTTCAGTAAAAAATTAATCTTCCTCGTTGTTACGTGGTAAATAAGGAATAAATCATTTGTATTTAAAACTGAATTGCGGACAGCAATTCAGTACGTCTTTATT
>JAUELO010000016.1:2974827-2990718 GCA_032357855.1 Amphibolips quercusostensackenii
TTTCTCAGACATTTGACCTTAATTTTTTACCTTTCCAAGGTCACAAAAACCATTTTTGCATAGGTTATTTTTGACGTGAAATTCCCCGCTCTTTTTAAATCCGCAGTCAAAAATAGGTGTTCTCATTTAAGAAAAGGGTCTTACCTCCAGTTGACCTTGAAAATTGACCTCAAGGTCAAAATTTATGGTACAGTAAAATGTCTCCCTAGGTCCTGGTCAACCTTCTTCCGAACCATTTATTCGTAGTTAAAGTATTTTAGAAGATATTTGGGATCATAGATTAAAACGGGTCACCGTGTTTGTTAAAAATTAACTCTTGTTGAAAATTCGTTTTCTTGATTGCTTCAAAATCTACTCTTTTTTTTTAATTACATTTTCTGGATAAAACTGAAGCTGTTCTTTACATAATCAGTCTTTTTGGTATAAAAAATTTTATTATTTGGCTCAAATTTTAATTTTTTTGTTCAAATTATACTTTTTTGGTAAAAAATTCAACTAGTTTGTTAACAATGGAACTCTTTAGATGGAAATTATTATTATTTCGTCGAAAAAGTAACTATATTTTAAAAATTTATTATTTTATAGAAAATTAAACTATTTTTCTAGAAAATAAAACCTAGAATTTAATAGTAGAATTTTCAAATTAGGAGACGAAGTTTTAATTCAAAACATTGAAATTTCTGTCAAAAATAGAAGATTGATAAGAAAAATAGTGGAATTTTTAACAAAAAGAGATTAGTGTTGGTTAAAAATTGAACTAATTTGTTCAAAATTCTTTTTTTTGTAGAAAATTATTTTTTTTTGTTGAATTTTATTGAAGGTTAAACTACTTGGTTAAAAATTTAAGTATTTTAGTCCAGAATTGAACTATTTTAGTCCAAAACTCAACTATTTGTTGGCAATTAACTTTTTTCTGAATTCATCTCTTTTAGTAAAAAATTAATCTTTTTGCTTGAAAATTTATTTTTTTTTTAAATTCAAAAACTTAGTTTAAAGTTGATCTTATTTGTTAAAACTTAATTTTTTGGTTTAAGATGCATCAATTCAATTAAAAATTCATCTCTTTGGTTGAAAATACTCTATTTTATATAAAAAATTTATCTTTTTCAGTTAAATGTTCAATTATTTGGTTAAATATTTATCTTTTTTTAGTTGAAAATTCAGCTAATTAGTTGAAAATATATGTACCTTATTGAAAATCCAACTGTTTGTTGACAATAACCCCTTTTTATTGAAAAGTAACTTTTTGTTGTTTAAACTTTGTCTTTTTTCAGTAAAAATTGATCTTTTTGCTTAAAATTTTTTTTTTTAACTTTGCTACTTAGTTGAAAGTTCAACTATTCTTTTGAATTTTTTTTTGTGAGAAATTGATTTTTTAAATTAAAAGTGTAAGTTTTTCATGTGTTATTAAAAAATTAATCTTTTTTATTTGAAAATTCAAATATTTTGTTGCAAATTCATATACTTTATTGAAAATTAATTTGGTTTGATTAATTCTAACTGTTTTTATATAAAATTGAAATCTTTTTTTTTAATGTCAACTGTTACATTTTTAGTTGAGAAATCATCTCGTTTGGTTAAAAATTGATCTACTTTGTTGGGTATTCGTAATTTTTTAAATAATTTTATGACTGACAATTTTGCATTTTAATTTTTGTTTAAAAATATATCTTTTTTGTTTAATGTTCAACTATTTGTTTGAAAATATATCTATTTTATTTAATTAATTTTACTTTTTCAACTTTTTTTTCTTCAACTACTTGGTTCGAAATCTATTTATTTTGTTAAAAATTCATCTTTTTCGACAGAAAATCTTGATTAAAAGTTTATGTTTTTGATTCAAAGTCTAATTGTTAGTTGAAAATTAATTTAATTTGGGGAAAATCAAACAATTTTTATAAAAAGATATCTTTTCTGTTGAAAGGTCAACTTTTAGTTTAAAAATTCGTCATTCCGGTTGAGAATTCAATTATTTGATTGAAAATTCATCTTTATTTGTTTGAATTTAACGGTTTTTAAAAAAAAAATTTTTTGCTGGAATATTAACTATTACATTTTTCTGTGAATCCGACAATTTCGTTTGGAGATTTACCTATTTTTTTGAATAATGCTTTCTATTTTGTTTAAATAATAATTTTCTAACTGAAAAATGAAAACTATTTAATTCTTGTTGGAAAATATATCTTTTTTAGTTAAAAAAATTCAAGTATTTGGTTGAATATGTATCTTTTTTGTGAAAATTCAACTACTCCATTGAAAATTTATGTATTTTGTTAAAAATTTGTCTTTTTTGGCAGAAATTTCATATATTTTGTTAAAAATTAAATAATTTTGTTAAGAAGCATTCCATTTTGTTTAGAAATCCACAAGATCCAGAGTTTATTATTATTACTATAATTAATAATATAATTTAGTAACACGTTCGTTCCGCAACACTGCTCCGTCCCATCTCGCCGATCAATCTCTCTAGCAATCACCCCAGGCGAAGAGCTTCACAAAGTCATCATGCCATCAAAGTGATTCTGTAATCAGAGATAATCCAGGATAATCCGCTTTAATGCGGCATAATCTACCTCCGATTAATATTAAATTTTTTTGCTAAAAACGGATCAATTTGTTCGCCTAAGCATCAATTGGGTCTCTAAGTAAAAAAAAAACTGTCATCCATATGAGAGTGAAAAAAAATGTTTTCAGGAAAGTGATGGCAACCATATTGATCAATAGAGATCGTGCCCTGGAATTAATTTGCACTCGTAAAAGAATAAGCTCGTCGCGTTTCTCAAAGGTTGGCCTAGCTCGTAAATTCTTAATGAATATGGATGGGCGCGGCTGAAACACGCATTCGTGCTTTTCGCCAATTCGCACGTCGACAATTTCCCTCTGCTTCTCTTCTTTTTCTCTTTTTTCCTCTCCTTTTGTCTCTCTGGGTCTCTAGGTTAAGACACCTTTATCGCACAAACACGTTCGTATGTCGCGCAGCTTAACGATTTATGTATTTGAAGCTCGTAAAGTTTTGTTAGGGCATAATCTTTTGGTGCGAATGTAACGCGACCTCTTTCAAACGAGACAGATTTAAAAAAAATTATTTTTGATGTCCAGAATTATTACCGAGGAAACTTTTATTTCCGATTTGATTAATTAAAAAGCCTCTTATTTAGCTGAAAGACACCCTCGACTTTCGATTATAATCAAGTAATTCTTGGTGGATGTGATGACTCTGTGAAGCTCTTCGCCTGGAGTGATTGCTAGAGAGATTGATCTGAGACCTGGGTCGGAATTTTTTTCTTACAAAACTATTAAAAATGTTGTATTATTTATTCACAAGGGAAAGTCCACATAGTAGACGACGCTATTTTCTTTGTTGTGAATTTAACACGACGTCTTTCAAAAAAAGCAGATTTTTTAAAAATCATTTCCGCTGTCCGGCATTATGCCCGAGGGCACTTTTCTGCTCGATTTAATTAATTAAAAAACCCTTCTTTAGGTAAAGAAGACCTTCGACTTCTGATTATTATCAAGTAAGTCTTGAAAGTGATGACTCTGTGAAGCTCTTTGCCTGGAGTGATAGCTAGAGAGATTGATCAGAGACCTGGGTCAAAATTTTTTTCATACAAAATTAAAAAAAAATGTTGTATTATTTATTTACAAGAGAAAGTCCACATAGTAGGCGATGCTATTTTTTTTTTGCTGCGAATTTAAAACGACGTCTTTCAAACAGGACAGATTTTTCAAAAATCATTTTTGCTGTCCAGAATTATGCCCGAGGACACTTTTCTGATCGATTTAATTAATTAAAAAGCCCCTTCTTTAGGTTAAGAAGACCTTCGACTTCTGATTATTATGAAGTAAGTCTTTAAAGTTATGACTCTGTAAAGCTCTTTGCCTGGAGTGATTGCTAGAGAGATTGATCTAAGACCTGGGTCAAAATTTTTTTCATACAAAATTTAATAAAATTTTGTATTATTTATTTACAAGGGAAAGTCCATACAGTAGGCGACGCTATTTTTTTTGCTGCTAATTTTTACGACGTCTTTCAAACAGGACAGATTTTTTAAAAATCATTATTGCTGTCCAGAATTATGCCCGAGGACACTTTTCTGATCGATTTAATTAATTAAAAAGACCCTTCTTTAGGTTAAGAAGACCTTCGACTTCTGATTATTATCAAGTAAGTCTTGAAAGTGATGACTCTGTAAAGCTCTTTGCCTGGAGTGATAGCTAGAGAGATTGATCAGAGACCTGGGTCGAATTTTTTTTTGCAAAACTATACAAAATTTTGTATTATTTATTTACGAGTAAAAGTCCACATAGTAGGCGACGATATTTTCTCAAGTGCGAATTTAAGACGACCTATTTCAAAGCAGATATATATATATATATATATATGTTTTAAAAATTATTTCTGCTGCTTAGAATTATTCCCGAGGGCACTTTTATTCTCAATTTAATTAATTAAAAAGACCCTTCTTTGGGTAAAGAAGACCCTCGACTTTTAATCATTATCAGGTAAGTCTTGGTGGATGTGATGACTCTGTGAAGCTCTTTGCCTGGGGTGATTGCTGAAGAGATTGATCTAAAACCTGGGTCGGAATTTTTTTTCACGAAACTATTAAAAATTTTGTATTATTTATTCACAAGGGAAAGTTCACATAGTAGGCGACGCTATTTTCTTTGTTGTAAATTTAACACGACGTCTTTTAAGCAAAACAGATTTTTTTAAATCATTTTTTCTATCCGGAATTATGCTGGAAGACACTTTTCTGTTTGATTTAATTATTGAAAAAAACCCTTCTTTAGCTGAAGGAGATCCTCGACTTTTGATTATTATCAAGTAAGTCTTGGTGGATGTGATGACTCTGTGAAGCTCTTCGCCTGGGGTGTTTGCTAGAGAGATTGATCTGAGACCTGGGTCGGAAATTTTTTTACAAAATTATTTGAAATTTTGTATTATTTATTCACAAGGAAAAGTCCACGTAGTAGGCGACGCTATTCTCTTTGGTGCGAATTGAGCACGACCTCTTTCAAAGCAGAAATATATATATTTTTAAAAATTATTTCTGCTGTCCGAAATTATGCCCGAAACACTTTTCTGTTCGACTTTATTATTTAAAAAGGCCCTTCTTTCGTTAAAGGAGATCCTTGACTTTTGATTATTATCAAGTATGTTTTGGTGGATGTGATGACTTCGTGAAGCTCTTTGCCTGAGGTGATTGCTAGAGAGATTGATCAGAGATCTAGGTCGGAATTTTTTTCTAAGAAAACTATTTAAAATTTTGTATTATTTATTCATAAGGGAAAGTCCACATAGTAGGCGACGCTATTTTCTTTGCTACGAATTTAACACGACGTCTTTCAAACAGGACAGATTTTTTAAAAATCATTTCTGCTGTCCAGAATTATGCCCGTGGACACTTATCTGCTTGATTTAATTAATTAAAAAGACCCTTCTTTAGGTTAAGATGACCTTCGACTTTTGATTATTATCAAGTAAGTCTTGAATGTGATGACTTTGTAAAGCTCTATGCCTGGAGTGATAGCTAGAGAGATTGATCAGAGACCTGGGTCGAAATTTTTTTTGCAAAAATATTAAAAATTTTGTATTATTTATTCACGGGTAAAAGTCCACATAGTAGGCGACGCTATTTTCTTTGGTGCGAAGTCAATACGACCTCTTTCAAAGCAGAAATATATATATTTTTTAAAAATCATTTCTGCTGCCTAGAATTATTTCCGAGGACACTTTTATCCCCGATATAATTAATTTAAAAGCCTATTCTTTAGGTGAAGGACGCCCTCGACTTTTGATTATTATCAAGTAAGTCTTGGTGGATGGGATGACTCTGTGAAGCTCTTTGCCTGGGGTGATTGCTAGAGAGATTGATCAAAGACCTGGTTCGAAAATTTTTTTTTTGCAAAACTATTTAAAAATTTCGTATTATTTATTTATAAGGAAAAGTCCACATAGTAGGCGACGCTATTTTCTTTGCTGCGAATTCAAGACGACGTCTTTAAAACCAGACAGATTTTTTGAAAATCATTTCTGCTGTCCAAAATTATGCCCGGGACACTTTTTTGCTCGATATAATTAATTAAAAAGATCTTTCTTTAGATGAACGAGATCCTCGGCTTTTGATTATTATCAAGTAATCTTGGTGGATGCGATGACTCTGTGAAGCTCTTCGCCTGGGGTGATTGTAAGAGCGATTGATCAGAGACCTGGGTCAAAATATTTTTCTGCAAAACTATTTACAATTTCTTATAATTAATTAATAAAAATGGTTCCACATATTACTAGTATGAGAATACTTTTAAATAAAATAACTAGATTTTTTTCATTTGAAAACACTGATATAATGTAAAAATTATCTTAGACGGCAGATTAATTTAACAAAATAGGGGCCGTCCATAAACTCTTTTTCCCTTTCTTAAAGAATTCTTTTTTTTTTTGTTTCTAAAAAACTTCCGATTTTTTTTTGTTTTGTTTTGATTTTTTAATTAAATTTATAAAAAAAAAAATTGTATTGGTTGACAGTTCATCTTTTGCAGTTAAAAATTCTAGTAATCAGTTGGAAATTCGTGTGTTTTTTTGATAATTCATCGTTTTTTGTAGAAAATTAATCTTCTTGGTTAAAAGAGGAACTTTTTAGTTGAAAATTCACCTTTTTGGTTGAATGCTGAATTCTTTTTCGAAAATTCATTTTTTTTAAGATTTATAATTGTAGATGAAAATGCATTTCATTAGTTTAAAATTTAACTCTGTTTTTTGTTTTTGTTGAGAATAAATTGTCTTTACTAAAACTCAAACTACTCCCTCCTCGGTACAAAATTGATCTTCTTGGTTCAGTGTTTTTTGTTCCAAAATTAATTTTATTTAAATTCTTTTTTTTTTGGTAGAAAATTAACCTTTTTGGTTGAAAATTCAATTTTTTTTAACATTCAACTACTTGGTGGAAAGTTGAAATACTTTGTCAAAGCTTGATTTTTCCGTTCAATTTTAATTAAAAATCCATCTCTTTGGTTAAGGAATTAATTTTTTTTAAATTCAAATTGTTTTCTGAAAAATTAATGTTTTTAATTGAAGGTTCAACTATTATATTTATGCTTAAAAAATTTATTTTTTTCAGTTAAAATTTTAACTGTTTGTGTGTGAATGTATTTTTTTTTAGTTGAGAATTACATTTTTTACTTGAAAATTCAACTACTTCGTTGAAAATTAATGTTTTTTTGTTAAAAATTCATTATTTTGGTAAGAAGTTATAGTTGGTTTTTGATGAAATATTAACTGTTACATGTTCCTTTGAGAATTTATTTCTGTAGTTAAAAAATCAACTACTTGGTTTAAAGTAAAACTACATTGTAAAAAAAAATTTTTTTTGGTTGAGGATTCATGATTTTACTTGAAAGTTAAACTATTTGGTCGTGAATTAAGGTTTTTCTTAAAGATTCATATTTTCGGGTTAAACTTAGCGGTTTTATCAAAAAACATGTTTTTTGCTCAAAAATTCAAGAACTAGGTAGGAATTTCAAATATTTGGTTGAAAATGAACTTTTTTGTTAAAAATTCATATTTTTTGTTTAAAAATAAATTTTTGTGGTTAAAAAAAACTATTTAAGAATTTAACTATTCTGTTTGAAATGAGTTTTCTTTAATTAAACATTAATAATTTTATTAGAAAATGTAGCTATTGAATTTTTCGTTAAAAATTTTTCCTTTATAAGTTGATAATTAAATAATTTTTTTGAGAAAATTTAGGTATTTTTTTTTAAATCGTAAAAAAATAATTTTGTTTATTGAAAATTTATTGTTTCGGTTGAGGATTTAACTATTTTGCAAAAAATTCGTCTTTTTTAGTTGAATTCTACTGGCTGACAATCATTTTTTTATTGTTAAAAATTTGTTATTAAATTGCAGATTAAATAATTCCATTGTTTTTTGAAAATTGATATTTTCGGTTGAAAATTAAGCTTATGGTTAAAACTTCATCTGTTTTTATTAAAAATTAACTTTTTTGTTTTAAAGTCTACTTTCCGCTTTAAAAGTCCGTTTTTGGTTGGAACCTTTTTTTAGTTTAAAATTCAACTATTTGTTTGAAAATTTAAGTATTTTTTGAAAAATTTGTCTTTTAGTAAAAAATTGATCTTGGTTGAAATTTCATCTTATTTATCAAAAATTCAGCTATTCGGTAGAAAATTTAATTATTCTGTTGAAAATTTAACTATTTTGTTAAAGTCATCTTTTTTGGCCGATAGTTCAAATTTTTTTGTTAGATTCGTCCTTTTAGATCAAAAATTCGATTTTTATGGTATTTTTTTACTTTAAAATTCACTTTTAAAACATAAAGTCAATATAGTCACTTTTACAGTAAATATATCACTATTTGTGACTTAAAAAAAAATTATTTGTTAATTTTCAGACTATTTTAGAAGATTCTAAGAATTCTTTAATAGATTTCAAAGCTGTTAAAAATTTTTCGGATATTCTAACAAATCCCAGGAAATTTTGAGGAGCCTTGAAAGTTTTAGGAATTTGAAATATTTTAGGGTATTTGAAAATATTCCATGAAATTTTTTTTAGTTTTTCGATAATTTTAACGTATTCCAAAGTATTTAATGCCTTTTATGAAATAATCTTAATTAACAATGTTTATATATTTAAAGACACATAAATGTAGTTTTAAAAACTGTATGCGATTTCAGAGTATTTTAAGGGTTTTTAAAAATAGTTTGAGCTGTTTTCAGAAAAAGATTGATCTAATTTTAAAGTTTTCTAAATTTTTGAAAAACTTTTAAAAGGCATTACTCAGAGCATTTGACGACATTTTGAGATACTAGACTGTTATACGGGCGCGTTCGCGCGTACTAACTTTTGTTTTAATTTTTATTATTTACTTAATTTTTGCATGAATATTTATTTGTAAAAAGCTTTGATCACTTAAATTCTTGCTAAAATTAGATTCTGAAAGAGCATAAACATTTAAATAATTTTTACTTTATATATTTCTTTAACTTCTAATTTTCATTTCTGAAATTGTAATGTATGAAAAACCATTTCAACTAACTCTGAAAAATTTAATTTTTTAATATAATCAGTTGATGATTACTTAATTAGTTTACAACATAAAAAGCATTAAACAATTATTTTCATTAAAAAATTCAAATAATTTTTACATTATATTTTTTTAAACTTGTAATTTCATTGCTGAAAATTTGAATGATGAATAACCTTTTATACTAATTTTAGAAAAAATTAAAATATAATATTTAAATATAATTTTGAAGGTTAAATTTAGATACTCATTTAAGCATTTATCTATAATTTTCATCAAACATTCAAATGAGTTTTACTTTACCTTTTTTTTTAATTTGTACTTTAATACCTGAATATTTTATTTATTAGTAACTTTTATGCTAATTCTGGAAAAAAACAAAAACATATTCACATTAAATTTTAAAAATTAAATTCAGATATTCATTTCACAACATCAGCCACATTTGAAAACTTATTTGAGTGAAATAGGGGTGCTTTAAATGTGAATAAACTTCTATTATACAAATCATAACAATATTTAATTATATAAACTTCAAGTAAATAATTAATCTATATTACTTAATTTTACAAACTGAATTTTTATTTTTATTTATTTACTGTTGAAAAAAAATTAATCAGCTAATAATTATTTAATCATTCCACAAAATAAAAAGCATTAAACTACAATGTTTATTTAAACATTAAAATAATATCAACTTAAAATAAGTTTTTTTCCAATTTGAACTTTCATTCATGAAAATTTAATTTTTTTTTATAACCTTCCAAACTAATTTTATAAAATATAAGTCTTAATAGAATTAGATAATAAGTAATCAGTTCACAATATGAAAAGAATCAACTTATTATTTTCATTGAAATGTTCAAATAATTTAAACTTTTGATATATATATATACATTATTATTATTTTGACTTTCATTTATAAATATTTTATTTATTTATAAGCCTTTTAAATAATTTCAGAAAATGTAAGTTTAATAGAATAAATTAATGATACTATAAGGATGATAGAAAAACGAATAATAAAATAATGTTTAATATTATTTCCTTTAAAACATTCAAATGATTTTCAATTTATATATTTTTTGAAAAGTTGAATTGCATTGCTAAGAATCTGAATTATTATTAACATTTTCTACTTTAATTATTCCAGAAAAAAATAAAATATATGTTCATATAATTTAAAAAACTGAATTCAGATAATCATTTCACGACATCGTAAACATTACAAAAATTATATGATTGTTCCAAATCATTTAAAATTGTTACAATTATTAAAACCTTTTAAAATAAAATCTGAAAAAAATTAAAACACATGTACATACAATTTTAAAAACTGAATTCAGATACCCACTTCACAACATCAAAAGCATTTTAAAAATTATGTAACTGAGATAAGGGTATTTTAAATATGAACAAACTTTTATTACACAATTTTCAACCAATTTTCAAAAACGTGGCCTTAAAATAAGTAAACAATTTTTGTTATTGAATACAGAAAATTTGAAATTCAAACCTTATCTAATTCAATACTGTGGAAAACGTTAATCAGTCAATAACCAATTATTCAGTTCACAACATAAAAAGCCTGAACCAAATATTTTGATTGAAAAATTCAAATTTTTTTTCCTTTATATTGTTTTTAACTTAACTTTTCATTTCTAAACATTTCAGTCCTTAATAACATTTTATACTTATTTTCGAAAAAATTTGAACATATATACGTATAATTTTAAAAGTTAAATTCAGACACTCACTTCACAACATTACAAACATTTTAAAAAATTATATAATTGTGACGTATTGTAAAAAATTAATCAGTCAATAGTTAATCGCTAACCTTATAACATAAAAAGCAATAAATAATTATTCTTATTGAACTTTTATTATACAAATTATAGCCAATATTTAATTGCATAACCTTTAAGTACATAAGAAATTTATATTCTTAATTTTCAACGAAATAGTTAAATTTTAAACTAGAAGAAGATAAATTTTTAACCAAAAAGTTGAATTCGCAACTAAAAGAGACGATTTTTGACAAAAAATAAAATAGTTGAATTTTCAGTTAGATAAATCATTTTTCAAACTAAAAAAAAAAATTTTTAGCAAGGTAGTCAAATTTTTAACCAAACTTTCAACCAAAACAGTTACTTTCAACCAAGAAATATGAATCCTAAACAAAAAATATTTAGGATGATAATAAAACAACAACAAATATTCAAATTAAATAACAAATACAGTAAAATCAACCAAAAAAACCTTATTTTTAATGCAACACCGGTTTTTTTCAGCCAAATAGTTTGTCTTTTGCTCAAAAAGATTACTTTTCAATTCAGGAAAAACTAAGTTAAAAATTTTCAACTAAAAAGATGAATTTTTAGTTTAAAAATTAAATTTTTAAATCAGAAGCCAAATAATTTTCTTCCAAAACAGAAACTAAGTTTTAAGAAAATAGTTCAACATTCAAGCAAATAGTTTAATTTTTAATCAAAATAATAAATCAACTAATATAATAAGTTTCTCACAAAATGATTAAATTTTATATAAAAAGATAAATTTTTAATCAAAATGATGAATGTTTCACTAAGATAGTTAGATTTGCAGCAAAAAAAATAATAATTTAAATCAACAACATTAAAAATAATCTTTAAACTAATTATACAATTTTTATTCAGCAAAATGATTTTTTAATATAAAGAAAATGATTTTTAACCAAAAAGTTTAATTTTCAAACAAAAAATATTGATTTGAAACTGAAACTAGAGTACCGTAATTTTCAGGCAGAAAAATCATTTTTGAACAAAAAACTTATTCTTAACAGAATAGTTCAGTTTGTAGCTAAAAAACTGAATTTTTAGGTAAAATTATAACTCTTGAAACTAAAAATTCATTTTCAGCATAATTGTTAACTTTTAACAAACACTTAAATTATTAACTAAAATAATAAATTAACTGAAAAAATAATTTTTAACAAAGCAGTTTGAATTTTAACCAAACAGTCATATTTTAAATCAGAAAAATAAAGTTTTAACCAGAAAAATTGATTTTGTTTCAAAAAAATTGAATTTCCATTATAATATAAAAATTTTTTAACAAGATGTTGAGTTCTAGACCAAAAAGGATGAATTTTGAACCAAAAACAAAAAAATTAATTTCTCTGTAAGAAAATTAATTTTTGAATGAATTAATAACATTTTTATCCCAAAAATTAATTTTCAGTAGAGGAATTCAACTTTGAACAAAAGAGACAGATTGATAACATAATAGTTGAATTTTCAACTTAAAAGTCAAATTTTAAAACAAGATATTAATTTTTCACCGAAAATGCAGTAGTTAAATATTTTTTTAATAAAAATTGTTTTCAATCTAAAAAATAAATTTGCAACAAAATAGTTCAATTTTCAGCTAAAGAGATAAATTTTTTGGTAAAATTATGACTTTTTATTGAGAAATAAATAAATTTTCAACAAAAGTTGTTTACTTTCAAGCAAACTGTTAAATTTTTGCAAAGTAAACATCGATTTTCAAAAAAGAGTAAAATTGCTAATATTAAAAAAAAATAATTAATTTTTAACAAAATACTTGAAGTCTGAACCGATGGGATGAATTTTTAATTGAAATGATGAATTTTAAACTAAAATAGTTAAATTTGTAGTTAAAAAAATTACTTTCCAACAAAAAAAAAGATTTATTTACAAAATAGGTTAATTTTTAACTAAACAGATTTACTTCTAATTAAAATGTTCGACCATCAAACCTAGAAAATAACTTTTTAACATTTGCGTTTAACTTTCAACCAAGTAGTTGAATTTGCAAACAAAAAAATGAATTTTGAACTAAAAAAAGTAATTTTGCATAAAATATAAGAATTTTGAGCAAAATACATCAACTTTCACCAACTAGTTAAGATATAATTAAAAAAAAAAAAAATTTGCAGCCAAAAATAAAACAAGTAAATGTTAAGTATCAACAATTGATTTTAAAGAAAATATGTATATTTTTAAACAAGAAAATTAATTTTTAACACAGTTGTTTAAGTTTCAACCAAAAAATACGACTTTTCTTCCAAAATAGTTTAATTTTTATCCAAAAAAAATTATGATATAAATTATTAACTACTTTTGAGGCCAAATAATAAGGTTTAAAGAAAAATTTTAATTCACAACCGAAAATGTAATTTTAGACTTTTCAACCAATTTGCGTTTTTTCGTAACAAATCATTCTTCTCAGTTGAAAATTCGTGTTTTTGGTTTGAGTTTCAACTATTTGGTTAAAAATCAGTCTATTCAATGAAAATACAGAAATTTTTTTTCAAAAGTATGCTTCATGGTAGAAAATTAACTTGAATTGTTGAAAATTCATTCTTTGTTTGTTAAAAATTGATTTCTTTATTCAGTTGCCAGCTAAACTATTTTGTTAGAAATGCTTTTTACTTGCTGAAGATTTCTGACTTAAATTAAAAATGGTTTGGTTCAAGATTGAACTTTTTTTTTGACTCCTCTTTTTTTTGGTGAAAAATAATTTTTTTTAACTTAAAATTTAACAATTTCATTATTAGTAGAAATTTGTCTTTCTTAGTTAAAAATTCATGTATGTTCTTGAAATTTCCTATTTTTGTAGAAAATTAGAATAATAGTTAAAAATTCATTTACCAGGTTAAAAATTCGTCTCTTTGTTAAAAAAATTTACCTATTATTTCGAAAATTCTTTTTCTTTCTTAATTATTCGAAATTCGTCTTTTTTGATCGAACGTTTAATTTTTTGGTCGTAAATGCAACTGTTCAGGTAAAAATTAATTTTTTGTTAAAAATTAAAACAATTTGGTTGTAATCTATCTCTCTTGGTTAAAAATTAACTTTTACGTTAGAATTTTAACTGTTTTTTTTTTTAAATCGTCGTTTTGGCTTCACAATTCAACAAAAAAAAATCTCTTTTAAATAAAACTCTAACTATTAGGTTGTGAATGCAATTGTTCGTTAAAAATACACATAGATTTTTTTATATTCAAATATTCATTTGAAATATCACCTTGCTTTGTTTATAATATTTTTTTTTTAATTCACTTCCTCAGGTAGATAATTTATTTATTCGAAATACACAAAAGTCTCGGTTGAGGAATCCCCGGTATAGTAGTTCCTAGAACTGCTGGCCCACGCAGTTTCTTAGAAATGGTTCACACGTTCCTGTCTGTTTACGTTTAATCACTCCACAGCTTTGGTGCAGTCGCATTAGCGGGTAATTACGAGAAAATAGTGTTCTTTTAAAATAGTTTCATGAAAAATTAAAAAATGATCTCTATAAAAATTGTCAATAAATTATCAAGGGGTTTGACCGATCGAGGGTAATATTTTTTTATCACATGCGCTTACGTTTTGAAAAGGAGGGTTGCAAGTGGACTAATTTACTGTTTCTGATGATAGTCGGACCCTCTGATCCCTGTGTGGCTTGACACCCCATCTGTCTACTTTAATACTTGTCAAACAATAATAAATGAGCATTTTGGCAACATGTGGGTAAAATATAGCATAAATTTTGAAAAATTGTGGCAAAATAGTGTTACGCGATTTTTAAATATTAAATCGAAATTTTGAAATTGAAGTTAATTAAAAAAGTTATTTAAATAAATTAAAACACCTGTACAACTTTTAAATTCGTTAAAGCCATTCAATAACTCGTCAATTATTTTTTTTTCACTTTTAATTAGGATAGGTAAGAGCGTCTTGCCGAAATTTGACCGCTGAATTTTTTTTTATTTTAAAAAATTTCATGGTTAAATTTTAATGTTAGACGTTGAAGAAAATTCGAAATTTTTATTAATTCTAAATTTAATTATTCAATAAAATTAATTATTTATTATTAAATCATTAATTTATTATTCTATTAATAAAACTGAATAACCCTATTTTCGTGAAAAATCACGCCATTTTTCCTGTTTTTAGATTATCAGTATATTTCGACACTAACTAACTAAAATCATGCTAAAAAATGTATTCTCCTAATATTTCCCTATTTTTATGAAAAATTACCCTATTTTCCTTCTTTTAAGAGCATCAATACATGGCGACCTATTTCAATTTTATTACAAACACTTTATTGACCTATTATTTCCCTATTTTCGTAAAAAATCATCCTATTTCTTCTGTTTTGAAATTTTTAATATATTTTGCCTTGGAATCTTCGAAATCCAAAGCGTTTCACTTTGAACTTTAGATGCTCCCTATTTCAATTTCATTTCAAACACTTTATTGACCTATTATTTCCCTATTTTCGTAAAAAATCACACTATTTCTTCTGTTTTGAAATTTTTAATATATTTGGCCTTGGAATCTTCGAAATCCAAAGCGTTTCACTTTGAACTTAAGATGCTCCCTATTTCAATTTCATTTCAAACACTTTATTGACCAAATCGTGAAAAACCATCCTATTTTTTCTGTTTTGAAATTTTTAATATATTTTGCCTTGGAATCTTCGAAATCCAAAGCATTTCACTCTGAACTTAAGATGCTCCCTATTTCAATTTCATTTCAAACACTTTATTGACCTATTATTTCCATATTTTCGTGAAAAAACACCCTTATTTCTTCTGTTTTAAAATTTTCAATATATTTTGCCTTGGAATCTTCGAAATCCAAAGGGTTTCACTTTGATCTTAAGATGCTCCCTATTTTAATTTTATTTCAAACACTTCATTGACCTATTATTTCCCTATTTTCGTAAAAAATCATCCTATTTCTTCTGTTTTGAAATTTTTAATATATTTTGCATTGGAATCTTCGAAATCCAAAGCGTTTCACTTTGAACTTTAGATGCTCCCTATTTCAATTTCATTTCAAACACTTTA
>JAUELO010000016.1:3010127-3022845 GCA_032357855.1 Amphibolips quercusostensackenii
TGTCACATAGGAGGGGGGTTTCAAAGTTAAATTTTTGATAAATTTGTTCATTTTCACCCAAAAAAGATGACTTTTCTACTATAAAAGAGAAATTTTTTAATAGAAAAGTGCGATCTTTCAACAAAATAGTTGAATGTTCCACAAAAAAAGATGACGTTAACAAAATAGTAAAATTTGTTTCCAAATAGCTGAATTTTCAATTTTCATAGATGAATTTTTAACTAAGAAGATTAATTTTTTATCGAAAGTCAAATTTTTAACAAAAATATTAGTTTTAAGCTAAGGAGCTGAACCAGAAAAAAACCGCGGAATGACTGGAAATTTAATTTAAAAACAGGAAATTTACTTCTGATCACTGTAAAATTCAAGTTTTCATTATTTAAATAATTTTGTTTAATTTAGAAAAGTGATTTCTACTTTATCTGCAGTCGTAGAGCATATAAGTGTGTCAGTAGGTTACAGATTTATTTACTTATTGAAAAATTCAACTACTTGGTTAAAAGTTAAACTAATTTATTCAAAATTTATTTTATTATTGAACATTCATTATTTTATTTGGAAATTTATCTCTGATTGAAAATGTAACTACTACTTTGTTAATAATCCATTATTTTTATCTAAAAATTAAACTATTTCAGTAGAAAATTTAACTATTTTGCTGAAAATACGTTTTTTTTGTAAAGAATTAGATTTTTAAGAGAAAATTAAACTATTCTATATTTTACCCAAAAATTGTAACAGAAACTATTTTGGTTGACAAAATTAATTTGTAACCAATGAGATGAATCTTCCACAATAAAATAAATTTCTAACAAAGTAGTTCAAGTGTTCAAATTTTAAAATCAAATTTAAAAAAAGTTTAAATTTTTTTATAAGAAAATAGATTTTCGTTAGATCTTAAATTGAAAAATTATCTTTTTTTAAATTAAATTTGAACTATTTGGCTGAAAATTAATTGCATTTAAATGTGTTTTAAATAGGTACATAAATTGATTATCTACTTTGAGGCTATGTAATTTCGTATTGTCTATTATTTGTATAACGGAAGTTTATTTATATATGAAATACCACTATTTCAATTAGGTAACTTTTATCAATGTTTTTGATGTTGTGAAATGAGTATCTTAATTGAATTTTTTCATAATTCCACATAAATATGTTTTAATGTTTTCAGAAATCTATATAAAAGGATACTAATAGATTAAATTTTAAAAATGCAATTAAAAATTAAAAAAAGCTAAAGTAAAAATTATGTGAATATTTTTTTATTTTCAATTATTTTCATTTATTTTAATTTATAGTTCAATCTTTTAGCCCTTTATGTTGTAAACATCTAAATTAATTATTATCACTTCAAGGTTATGCAATTGAATATTGGCTGTGATTTGTATAATAAAAGATTGTTCATGTTAAAAAATCTCTATTACAATTATACGATTTTTTTACATTTTTGTGATGTTGTGAAATAAGTATCTAAATTCTGCTTTGGAAATTATATTTACTACATACATTTCACTTCTTTATGAAATTAGTTTAAAATGTTATTATTAATTGAACTTTTCAGAAAAATAGAAAGCAAAAGCTATTTACATCTTCTAATGAAAATAACTGTTTATTGCTTTTTATGTTGTGAAATAAATAATTAATATGTACATGTATGTTCATTTTTTCGAAATTATATTTAAGGTTAATTGATTAATTTATTTTATTGAAACCCATCTTTAAAGTAAAAAACAAATATAATGTAAAAATTACTGAAGTATTTCAATGAAAATAATATTTTTATTTAAAACACCTCTATTACATTAATATAATTTTTTAAAAAGTTTGTGGTGTTTTGAAATGAGTATCTGAAGTTAATTTTCAAAATGATATGTACATATGTTTTAATAATTTCGAAAATCAGTATAAGAGGTTATTAATAATTGAAATTTTGAGAATTGAAACTTTAAGTTTAAAAAAAATTAGAAGTAAAAATTATTTGAATGTTTCAATGAAAACATTCGTCTTATGCTTTTTACGTTGTGAACTGATTGATTGATTATTAATTAAATTGTTTTTCCACAGTATAAAAGTATCTAAAGATTGAATTTTAATTTTTCTTTATCAGATAATATAAATTGATTATTTATTTTAAGGTTATGTTATTTAATATTGTCTATAATTTGTATGATAAATGTTTATTCCGATTTAAAATACCCCTATTTCAGTCACATAATTTTTCAAATGTTTCTGATGTTGTGAAATGAGTAAATTCTCTTTTTAAAATCATATGTACATAGCTTTAATTTGTTCTGTAATTAGTATAAAAGATTATTATCAATTTAAATTTTTAAAAAACAATAAGGTAACAATTATTAAAATGCTTCAATAAAGATAATTATTTAATGCTTTTTATGTTGCAAATTGATTATTTAATTATTAGTTGATTCCTTTTTTTCAATAATAAATTACATAAAAATTAAGTTTCAATGGTTTTCTTTTAAGTTACATGAATTTATTATTTACTTAAAGGCTATGTAATTGAATATTTTATTGCAATTATATCATTTTCTAAATGTACACGATGTTGTAAAATGACTACCTGAATTCAATTTTCAACATCATATGGACAAATGTTTAAATTTGTTCTGGAATTAGAATAAGAGGTTAATTTTAAATATTATTTTATTTTTAATATTTATTATCGTTATATTATTATCATTATTAACTTATTCTATTAAAACTTAAATTTTCTGAAATATTTTAAAAGCTTATAATTGAAACAAATATTTAATAATAAAAGTTATATATATATATATAAATTAATTAATCAATATATATATATATATAAAGTAAAAATTCTTGGAATGTTTCAGTGAAAATGATAGTTTAATTCGTTTTATGTCGTGAACTGATTAATTGAATATCAACTGATTCTATTGAATCTTATATTTTTTGAAATTAGCTGAAAGGGTTATTAATAAATCTAATTTTCATAAATGAAAGTTTAAATTAGGAAAAAATATTGAGTAAAAATTATATGAATGTTTTAATATATTATAATTTAGTTTTTTTTTAATAAAGTAACATAAATTTTTTGATAACTTAAAAGTTAAATAATTAAATATTGGATATTTGCATTTAAAAAAATTAATTGATATATAAAATAGCCCTATTCCACTTAAATAATTTTTTAATGTATCTGATATTGTGAAATGAGTATCTGAATTTAATTTTCAAAATTATGCATAAATGTATTTTAATTTTCGTTAAAATTAGTATAAAATGTTACTAATAAATCACATTTTCAGAAATAAAAGTAAGGTTTAAAAGAAAGGTAAAGAAAATTTATTTGTATGTTTGAATTTCTAGATTAATGCTTAAATGAGTATCCAAACCTAATTTTTAAAATTATATCTAAATATTGTGTTTTAATTTAATGGAAAATTTAATTAATTTCTCAATTAGTGTAAAAGGTTATTGATAATTTAAATTTTTAAAAATAAAATTTAAAGTTTAAAAAAAATATAAAAGAAAATTTATTTAAAGGTTCAATGAAAATAATTGTATAATGCTTTTTATGTTGTGAAATGATTAAATATTGACTAATTAATTTTTTCACAATATTGAATTACATAAAGGCGTATAATCAAAGTTGATTTATATGTAACATATTTCTATTACAATTGTATACGATTTTAAAATGTTTGTACCGTTTTGAAAAAACAGTAGTTTCACAAATGAAGTTATTCAAAAATTGGGTAAATGATAATAATTTATATTAAATTTCGTGCGCGCGTATAATAATCTGGTTTATAAACAATCACCTTTTTCTTTCAAATTTAATCTTCTTGCCTAAAAATGCTTCTTGTTGGTTGAAAATTTAAGCATTCCGGTTAAATATTTATCATATTAGTTAAAAATTATTCTTTCAGGTTTTGAATATAATTACTTGGTTAAAAGTTAAACTATTTTGTTAAAAATTATTTAAACTTTTTATTTTAATTTTTTAATCATTCAAAATTATTTTTTCATCAAAAATTTGTCTTTTTAGATAGAAGTCAATCGTTTTGTTTGAAAATTTATCTTCTTGGTCACAAATTAAATTATTTCATTTAAATATTTATCATCTTAGTTGAAAATTGATCTTTCTGGTTCGAAATTCAACTATTTACGTCAAAGATTTACAATTTTAGTTGAAATATAATCACATTGTTTAAAATGTAACTATTTTTTTAAGTTAGTTTTTTTTTGTTAAATGTAATTTTTTAAACTGAAAATTTAATTTATTCTACTCAAATATTGAAAATTATTATTTTGCCAGTTAATCTTCTTGACTACAAATATTTCTTGTCGGTTATAAATTCAAGTATTCCAGTTGAAAATTAATTATTTTAGTTGAAAATATATGTTCTAAGTTAGAAAGAAAATAGCTTAGTTAAAATTTAAACTCTTTTTAAAATTTGTATCAACTTTTCATTCTATCTGTTCAATAATTCCAAATTATTTTTTAGTTGAAAGATCGTTCTTTTTTTGATAGAAATCAATTTTCTTGGTCGAAAATTCATCTTTTTGGCTAAAAAATCAATTATTTTATTTAAATATTCATCATGTTAGTTAAAAATAAATTTTTTTGGTAAAATGATCTTTTTCTTTAAAAGTCATTTTTTTATCTAAAAATACTTTGTTTACGTTGAAAATTTAAGTATTCCAACTAAATATTTATCATTTTATTTGAGAATCCATTTTTCAATTTTGAAATGAAATTACTTAGTTAAAAGTTGAGCTCTTTTGCTACCATTTTTTTTCAATATTCGTAATTTTAATTTAAAATTTATTCCTTGGATTGAAAAATAAGCTATTTAATTAAAAAATTGTTTGTTTTTTTCTGATAAGAACGATTTTTTCCCAAAATTTAACTATTTTGTTGAAAATTTGTTTCCTCTTTGGTTAAAAATTATTTTTTTCCCCAACTGAAATTAAAATTTCATCATATTTTAATAATTTTTTATTTTTCCAATTTTTTATCTGAAAATCAAATTCTATCATATCAATTAAAAACTCATTTCTTTGGTTAAACATTCATTTCATTTGACTCAAAATTCAATTATTCAATTTTGCGTTGAAAATTCGTATTTTTGGCAGAAATTAATCTTCTTCGTTAAAAATTCATCTTTTTGGTCTAAAGTTCAATTATTTCATTCAAATATTTATCATCTTACTTGAATATTTTATAATCTAAATAAAAAATTTATCTATTTGGTTAAAAATCAATTTTTTTTAAGTTTAATTATTTTAGTTTTGGCTGACAGTTTATCTTTTTTTAGCTAAAATTAATTTTTGTTAGTTTAAAAATTTAACTATTTCAGTTAAAGATTAATGATTTTGATTAAAAGTTCATCAGTTAGGTTACAAATTAATGTTATCAACTAAAAATGTAACTATTTCATTTTCGATTAAAAGTGGATTTTTTCAGTTCAAAATTGAACTATTTCGTTTAAAAATTAATGTTTTTTTGTTAAAAAAATGTATTTTTTAGTAGAAAATTAATCTATATACTTGAAAATTCATCTGATTGTTTGAAAATTCATCTTTGTGTTGAAAATTCAAGTATTTCAGGTAAATATTTATTATTTTAGTTGAGAATCAATTTTCCAATTTTGAAATAAAAATACTTAATTTAAAGTTGAACTCTTTTGTTAAAATTTTTTTCAAGATTTATAATTTCAATTTAAAATTCATTTCTTGGATTGAAAAATGAGCTATTTCATTAAAAAATTGTTTTTTTATTTTTTATAAGAACGATTTTTTCCCAAAATTTAAATATTTTGTTGAAAATTTGTTTCCTCTTTGGATGAAAATTATTTTTTTTTCAACTAAAATTGAAATTCTATCATATTTCAATAATTTTTTATTTTTTCAATTAGTTGAAAGTTCGTATTTTTTGGTAAAAATTAATCTTCTTCGTTGAAAATTCTTTTTTTTGGTCTAAAGTTCAATTATATCATTTAAATATTTATCGTCTTACTTGAATATCTCATAATCTTAGTTAGAAATTCATCGGTTTGGTTAAACATCAATTTTTTTTTCTAAAAAATTAATTATTTAAGTTTTAGTGGACAATTTTTCTTGTTTTAGCAAAAATTATTTTTTGTTAGTTTGAAAATTGAACTATTCAAGTTGAAGATTTATATTTTTGATTGAAAATTCATGAGGTAGGTTACAAATTAATTTTATTAACTAAAAATGTAATTATTCCATTTTTGATTAAAAGTTGTTTTTTTTTACTTTAAAATTCAACTATGTTTTTAAAAAATTCATTTTTTTTGTTAAAAAATTGTATTTTTGAGTAGAAAATTAATCTTATTACTTAAAAATTTATCTTGTTTGAAAATTCATCTTTGTGTTGAAAATTCAAGTATTTCAGTCAAATATTCATAATTATGGTTGAAAATTTATATTTTTGGTTTAAAATTCAACTATTCTAATCAATTTATTTAACTGAAAATTCACCTTTTCTATTTTTGTTGAAAATTGATATTTTTTAGTGGGAAATTAAAGTATTTGTTGTGAGATTCAATAATTTTGAAATTTTTTGCTCTGTAATAAATATATAAATAAATTAACGTGATAAACTAAAATAAATGTTTGAGCAGTTTCCAAAAAAGGGATAAAATGGAAAAAAATTTCCAATATAGGGATAATAGGGGATTAAAAAAAATATTGGAAAAGGGAAAAAGGGGACTGAATTGGATATTCGTAACATGGATTGAAAAATTTTAGATTAAAATTCGGCTGAAAGGGGTTTAGGAATTCTTAAAGGTTCTATAATCTGAAATCTCGTTTCGTTAGCGACTCGACCTTCGTATTCGACTGGCCTGGTTTGCAGACGAGATTTAGCAGGATTCAGTCGTTGATTTGTGACCCATTGTTTGAGAGAGGCAAGAAAAAAACTCGAGGGAACTAAAAACTGGGCTACCGAATTTAATGGGCATTGATTTAGCTGCTCACAAAACTAGGAATACAGGGTGGGTCGTATTTCCATCCAATCATAAAATGATCCTCTCAGTTTGCAAGAATCGTGAAAAATAATATCCTCATTTGAAGTTCGTACAATGTTTAATTAAAACTCCTCTTATTAAGGAATAACAGGAAATCCACTAGCGCGAAGCGCAGTTTTAAGTTTCTGGCTTTTTATTTTCTCACATTTAAAATATTAATTATTTAAAAAATAATTATTAAACAATTTTAAATATTACTTTTATAAGAATTTTTGAGAAAATAATTCAATTCTAATATCTTCGCATTAAAAGCATTTTTCATTTTTTTAGAATATACTGAACGATTTTGGATTGAAATCGTTCAAACAATTTTGTATTATGTAACATTTTTCAAAAAATCACAATAGTTTAAATAGAATGAAAAATAATTAAACTTGTATAATTTCTAAATAAAAGCGTTTAAAATTAAATAATTTCATTGGAATGGAGTGGAAATTGTATTATTTTAAATACAAAGCGTTCGAAATAATTAATTTTATTTTCAATTATAAAATCTCAAGACTTATAGATTTCAGGATAAAATTTCGAAAATAGGACGATTTCAAAAGGTTACAAATTTAATATTTTCTGTTGCGAATTTTAAAAAAGGGAACAAAATTTGGATCAATTAAAATATAAAGGATTTGAAGTTTTATTATTTTAATTTAAATCGTTCCAAATTAAATAATTTAAAATTGAAATTTCTCTAATGTATCTAGGTTTTAATCCGAAGCGATTAAAATGTGACAAACTGAAATTAAAAATTAAATTTAATGTTGCGAAATGTAAGCTTCTAATATTTTAGAGTTAAAAATTATTATTATATAAAGCAAATTATAATTCAACATTAAACATGGATTTTTCAAATTTTTCGAAGACCAAAAGAATTAATTCACCGTTATTTACACAATTCAAAATGAAAAAATGTTCAATTATACACTTAAATAATTTTAAATAAAAATCGTTCAAAGTGAACTATTTTTAAATGGTAACATTAAAAATGAAAAAATCGCTACTACGGCACATTGAAAATTAAATGAATTTGAACATTTTTTAAAAATAAAAAAGAAATTTAATTAACATTTTAGAAACTAACGATTTTCAAATTGTTATTTGTTTTTTTTCAAAATTTAACTATTTAAATTTTGAGTACATAAAAATCCAGAACTTTTATAATTTTACTCATTGAAAATTAAATAAATTATTCCATTACTAAGATTTGAATTTCATATAGTTCAATTTGAATTAATTTTAATTTTAAATAACAATATTTTTTAAGTTTTTAATTTTAAATTATTTAATTTTTTATATTCCAATTTAAATTATTACGTATTCTTGAAATATTCCAACTAAATACGTTTCAATTTTAAGTGAGTTAAAAAAATCTTTTGAATAAATGAGACAATTTGAAAATATTACATTGCAAATTGAAAAATAAATCATACAAAAAGTAATAACAATATTGATAAAAAGAAAGCAAAGGTAAAAAGTGTAGGAAGAGGAGATTGGTCAAGGAAAGGAAAAGAAAAGTTTAAGGAAAAGGTCAGAAAGGTCAAAGTGGGAGATGGAAATGTAAACGAGGAGATGGAGAGAATAATAAGAGAAATGAAAAGAGTATTAGAGTGTACAAGCAAATAAGAAGTTAGTGAAGGCGGGGATCGAAGTAGATGGGATAAAGAATGTAAAGAGAAAAAGGAGGTTGAAAAAAAAAAAGAAAATAGAGAAAAGGAAATAGTGTTCTAGAAGAATATAGAAGAAAAAAGAAGTATACTGAGTTGCGTGATCAAAAGGAATAAGAGGAAAGTAAAAGGTTTAAAGAAGAGGTTGAAAAAACTAGTTAGGACGAAAGAGGAGGTTTGGAAGTTAGTAAATACAGAAATAAAAAGAAGAAAAAGAGCAAATCAGGGTATAGAGATGAAAGAATAGAAAAAATATGTTGTGGATTTGCTACGGGGTGTGGAAGGGAAAGTTATGAAAGGAGGAAAATACGGCAGGAAAAGAGATGAGGAAGAGGACATAACAAGGGGAAAATAGTTAAAGTGTTAGGAGTATCAAAAGATGGAAAGGCGCTAGGAATAGATGAGATTCCAAATAAAGTCTAAAAATATGGGGGACAGAACTTAAGAAATGGTCATGGATAATGTGCAGTAGAGTATGGAGAGAATAGGGTTGGCCAGATTTATGGACAGAAGGAGTAGTAGTACCCATAGTGAAGAAAGGCAAAGAGGAGCAGGTTAAAGATTATAGGGAAGTGAAGCTGATGCCAACATTGTATAAAGTGTATGCAACGGTCTTGTCAAAGAGACTAAAGAAAGAAGTTAAGGAAAAAAAGATAGTGCCACCAAATCAGACAGGGTTTGAAAAGGAATAAGGGTGATGGACAACATATATGTTCTGAATTATCTGATAAATAAAAAAATTAAAAGGAAGAAAGGGGCAATAATAGCAATGTTCGTGGACTTAATAGCGGCGTATGACTCCTTGGACCAAATAAAGATGGAAAAAATTATGGTAAAAAGGAGATAAGAGAGGGCTTAGTAAAGAGAGTGTCGGAAATTTTCAGAGGGACAAAAAGCCGAGTAAAGGTAGAAAAAGATTAAATTAAAATGTAGAAAAGACAAAGATAATGAGGTTTAGAAAGGGGTGAGGGGAAGAAAGAAAGAATAGAGTGTGAGATGGAAGGGAGTAAAGTTAGAAGAAGTGGAGGAGTTTAAATATTTGTGATATACCTTGCAAACAAATGGAGACCATGAAACTCATATAACAGAAAGGATAAAAAAAGCATTAGGGGTACTGAAACAGATATGGGGAATAGGAAAAAGAAGGTTAAAAAAAGATTGGAGAAGCAGGATGTAGTTTTTTGATACAGTGGTATCGCCGGGATTAGGTTATGGAGCGGAGATATGGGGATAGAAGGAAAGGAAAGAGATTAAAAGTTCACGAAAAAGGCATATAAGGTCGACGCTAGGGGTAGACTGAAGGACACCTGAATATATGGTGAGAGAACAAGCGCAAAACGATTAATTAAGTACTAGAGCGGGAAAGAGGGCATGGCAATTCAAGACGAAGTTAAGGAAGGGAAAGGGAGTTGAATTAATGAAAAAGTGTCTCAAGGAGGTACAAAAAAGGAGAGTAAGAGCGATAGAACTAACAAAATGAGAAGAAAAGAAAAGGAAGTTCTTAATTGCTAGGGATATAGGAGAGGGGAATGGAGTATGTTGTAAAGAATTGGAGAGAAGAGACAGAGAAAAGCAACTAATGGAAAGATAAGGAATGATTGAGAAATCAGAATGTACCAAATTGTATAAGTTAATAAAAAAGGAAGGAATACCGAAGTATTTAGAAAAGGGATGGGGAGAGAGAAGATGGATCAGAATAGCAAGATTAAGATTAGAAAACGAGGTAAGGGAAGGATTGTTTTGGGAAGAGAAAGAGAACACAAAGTGCAGAATATGTGATTGGGTGGAGGAAACATCGGAGGATGTATTGCAAGGATGTAGGAGAGGAATGGAAGATCAAGGAAGTTGGCAAGAGAATGTGGTAAAGATTATTGGGGAGATGGAATAGGTGAGGAGTGGATGAAGGAGTTGGAGGGGGCTAGAAAGGGGGAATAAAAGAGAATGAAAGTATGCATTTGGAAAAAATGTCAAAGTAAGAATGAGATAGAAGAGGAGTAAAAAGTGAAGAAAAAGGAAATAGAAGTCGCAAAGACTATAGGCGTGAAGATCTGTAAGTAATGATTATGTAAGAGTATAAGTAGATTAAGTTGCGGATGCGCTCGCTCTCACTCGCTCGCTATCGCTCTTTCGCTTTCGATCGCTCGCTCGCTCTTTAGACCTATATGTATTAATGAAGAAAGAAGAACAAGATCACTGTTTTAAATTTTTGATATCGCATAGTTTTAGGCCTTTCAATTTTAGGTTGTTTTTTTCTCTTTGAATTAATATTAGAATGTTTAATATTCGCGAACATTTTGAGATTGAAAATAATTTTAACTTCAATGCCTGGGTCTCAAATCTTTTCATTATTGTTCTTTAAATTTCACAAAGTATTTTTCAAATTTTTCATCTTTCTGAATTTATTCTGGAAGCATTTATTTCAAAATTGTTTAATTGCAAATCATTATTCAAAAAAATGTGCAACTATCAAATCTCTCAATTTTATATTCTACGATTTTGAAGAATTAAGAAAACAAGAAAATTTTGTTTATTCAAAATTAAAAACAAACAATTAGGAATATCTGAATTTAAGATTATAAAGTTCAAATTGAATTAAAAATTTTTAATTCAAAACTTTCCTAATTAAACAATTTTAGATTAGGTAAATTAAGAAAAAAAAACAATATTTCGAATGAAAGAAAAAAAATAAGACTTGTATCATTTCTAAGACAATTGTGATATTAAAACTTTTTCATACCTAAACCCTTCAAAATTTCAACTATTATTATTATTATTTGTTTAAAAATTCATGTTTTGCAGATTAAAATTCAAGTAATTAGTTAAAAGTTAATTTATTTTTGTTAATAATTCGTTGGTTCAAAATTTAAATATTTTGTTGAATTTTTTTTATATAGAAGATTTATATTGTCGGGCGAAAAAATTAACTATTTTTTAGAAAATTCGTCTTTTTGACTTGAAAATTCAACAGCTTGGTAGGATACGCGACCATTTCATCGGAAATTAACTTTTTTGCTGAAAATCAATATTTTTGGTTAGAAATTAAATTCTTTGTTTAAAAATTTAACTATTTTGTTAAAAATCATTTTTTTTTTAATGATTTTTTTTCTGAAAAGTTAAATATTCCATTTGTGGTTAAAAATTTATCCCTTATGAGTTAAAAATTGGTATATTTGGGTAGAAAATTAATAATTTTGGTTGACGATCAACCTATTTTGTTAAAAATTCTTTTTTTTTTTACTTAAATTCAACTATATCGTCGGAAATTTATTTTCTGTTTAAAATTATTATTTTTGGTTGAAAATTCTTTTTTCCTTGTTTAAATGTCCACCCTTTTCTGAATCATTCGACTTTGTAGCTTGGAAACTGAACTATTTTGTTGAAAATTCATCTATTTGGTTGAGGACTCAACTATTTTGTTAAATATTCATCATTTTTCGTTGAATCCAACTGGTTGAAAATCTGTTTTTTTTTTTGTTAAAATTTAATTTTTAAACTGATGATTTGACAATTTTATTTTTGCTTGAAAAGGATTTTTTAAGTGAAAATTTAACTATTCCATTTTTTGTTGAAAGCTAATTTTTTTTGTTAACAATTCAACTATTTGGTTGAAAATGCATATATTTTATTGCTTTTTGGTTGAAAATGATCTTTTTTGTCAAAAATTTAACTTTTTGAATCGAAAATCTAATAATAATAATAATTATTATTATCATTATACTATTAAGAGGTATAAATTTTTGATCCATTTAAAATTCTCTTTTTGCTCATTCATATAACACTTTTGTTCCATGACTCCGCGCTGACAGAGGTCGCTGATCAATCTCCCTAGCAATCACCCTAGGTGAAGAGCTTCACAAAGTCATCATGTTTTATAGATCACAGAAAAATACGCAAACTGACCGTATCAAAGTTTGCATTACCCTCAAAAAGTTTCCTTTCTTCCTTAAAGTTAACAAACTTTGAATGAAGATTTCATGAGCGTTTGTATACAAATGAGGCATGTAAGTGTCCCACTGG
>JAUELO010000016.1:3069382-3080301 GCA_032357855.1 Amphibolips quercusostensackenii
AAATTGATTTTTTAATCTAAAAAAATAAATTTAAAACAACAAACGACACTTTTTTAAAGTCAAACTTTCAACCAGAACAGATTTATGTTTATTTTTCAACACCAAAATATAAATTTCAAACAAAAAGTAAATTTTCTACAAAATAGTTAAATTTTCAACAAAAGAGTAGAATTTTCAACCCAAAGTATGACTTCTTAAAAAAATAGTTTAAATTTCAACCAAGTAGTTGTATTTTTATTTAAGAAAAATAAAATTTCTCTTGAAAAATATAAATTTTTGATTAGAAAAAAAAATTTTTTTTTAAATAGTGTAAAATTAAAAAGTTGAAAGTTGTGTTATTGAAAATATAAATAGATGCAAATTAAGCGACCTGAAACTGATACATCAGTAATTGAATAATTTCTTTGATTTTGAATGATTCCAATTTTCAAGAGTTCTGATTTTTCTTGTTGAAAGCTACATTCAAAATAAATTTTTTTTTTAAATGAAGGTGAATTTTTTTTTGACTTTAGAAAAATTATTATTGAATAATTTTTTAACTTTTATAATAATTAAAAATTAAAGAATTTCAGAATGTTTGATTCCGAAACATTCAATTAAGTTTTCAATTTCATATTTTCAAATTTCAGTCGCTTCAAATTTAAAGTTATTTAATCTTTTAACTATTCAATTTTGAACACTTTTAATTAAAAACAACGAAATATTCATTTTTTGGAATTTCAAATGATCTAATTAAAAAAATTCATATATGTTCATCACTTCAGTTTTGAGTGTTTTCAATTCAAAATAAATTGTTAAGTGCATTGAATTATAACTGATACGATTTCAACTCTCTTCTAATAAAATTGTTCAGTTTTCAAAATTTCACACTGAAATTTTTTAATTCTTAAAGCTTTTGATTAAAAAATTTTTTATTTCAAACACTTTCAAATCAAAATTAAATTTTTTTTTATTCCGCTTGGAATATTTTACATTTTCCAAAATTTTACCTGTTCTAAATCATTTTAAATTGTAATTTTTTTAATTCCAAATCGTCGCAGTACATAAACAAAAAAATTTCAAACTCTTTCCTGGTAATTTCTTGCAATTTTATATGATTTAATATTTAAAATTTCAAATATATTTATATTTCAATTTCAAGTTTTTAAAATTAAAAATGAATTGTTTAACTTTGAACGCTTTGAATTGGAACCTATACAATCTCAACTCTTTTCTAATAAAATTGTCCAGTTTTCAAAATTTGACTCTAAAATTTTTTAATTTTTAAAGCCTCTGATCAAAAAAATTTTCATTTAAAACACTTTTAAATTTGGATTTAATTTCTTTTCATTCGTCCCAAAATATTTTTTCTTTTTTCAAAATTTCACCAGTTCTAAATCATTTTGAATTGGAATGTTTTAAATTTAAAATCGTCCAAAACATTTTCAAACAAATGTCAAAATCTTTGAATTTTAAATTCTTAATTATTGTTTCAAAAATATTTACAACTTAATATTTGAAAATTTTTTTATTAGTTGTTTTTATAATTTATTATATATCAAAAATTATAGGAAATAAATAAGAAAATAAAATAAATTTCAGTTAAATTAACACCTATCATCTAAGAATTTAGAACTAAAGATCAAGAAACAACAGGGCAGATGCTAGTGTCAGTTTAAACTGGCAAGTTTTCGAATTCACAACAGTTGTTAAGTCCTCAGACCGTCCAATAACGAAAGTTTGCACCCCTTGAATTCGCAGAAACCGTGCTATTAATTACGTCAGATTTTGACATAATTCAGTCCGAGTTGCCCCAGGCAAGAGGGGTTAATCGCTGTCACGAAAACTCAGTAATACGTGACAACACTTGTCAGAACAAATAAACTCCTACCACCACAATTTTCCCACCCACACTATAAATGCAACAATAAAATATTTACTAATTATTGAGATTTGAAATACGCTTTAAATCAAAACATTAGTAATTAAATTCACAAAAAATTGTATAATTAGACGATATTCGAGATGGGATTCAAGAAATTAGATGAGATTCGAGAAATTATGTGAGACTCGAGACAAGATTTGAGGAATTAGACAAGACTCGACAAGAAATTTTAGAAATTAGGCGAGATTTGAGAAATTAGACGAAATTCGAGACTTAATAAATTAGCCGAGATTCGATAAACTAGACGAGATTCGAGACGAGATTCAAAAAATTAGACAAAATTCGAGAAATAAAACCAGACTCAAGACAAGACTCGAGAAATAAGACCAGACTCGAGACATTGGGCGAGACTTGAGAAAAGTTCCAAAAATTAGACGAAATTCGAGAAATGAGACGAGATTAGAGACGAGATTTGAAAAAATACACGAGATTCGTGACGATATTTGAGAAATTAGTCGACATTCTAGACGAGATTCAAGAAATTAGTCGAGATTCGAGACGAGATTCAAGAAATTAGGCGAGATTCAAGAAATTAGACAAAATCTGAAAAATTAGACGAGATTCGAGTCAAGATCCAAGAAATTAGGCGACATTTCAGACGAGATTTGCGATATTTGACGAGAATCAAGGCGAGATTTAAAACGAGATTCGAGAAATTAGACGAGTTCGGGACAAGATTCCAGAAATTAGACGAAAGTCGAGACAAGATTCGAGAAATTAGACGACACTCGAGACAATACAAGATTCGAGAAACTTGACGTGATTCAAAACGATATTTGAGAAATAAGACGAGATTCGAGAAATTAGACGAGATTCGAAAAAATTTGACGAGATTGAAACTCAAGAAATTAGACGAGTTTCGATAAATCAGACGAGATTAGAGAGGAGATCAAAGGAATTGGACAGGATTTGAAAAATTAGACGAGATTCGAGAAATTAGGTGCGATTCGAGACATGATTCCAGTAATTAGATGAAACTCGAGACAAGATTCAAGAAAGTAGACGAGACTTGAGACGAAATTTGAGAAATTAGACGAGATTTGAAAAATTAGACGTAATTTAAGAAGAGATTTGAGAAATTAGACAAGATTTAAGAAATTAGACAAGATTTCAGAAATTAGACAAGATTCGAGTAATTTGATGAGACTCGAGACACAATTCAACAAATTAGACCAGACTCGAGACGAGATTCGAAAAATTAGACGAGATTCGAGACGAGATTTGAGAAATTAGACAAGAACCGAGACGAGATTAGAGAAATTAGACGAGATTCGAGAAATTAGACAAGATTCGAGACAAGATTCGAGACAAGATTTGAAAAATTAGACAAGATTCGAGACGAGATTTGAAAATCAGACGAGAATTGAGAGGCGATTCAAGAAATCAGATTCGAGGTGATACTCGAGACGAGATTCGAGACAATACTCGAGAAGTGATATAAGACAATTAATTTTTTAAGGTATAGTAACCATAGTTACTTTTATCATTAAAAATGGCACTGTAGTCGCTTTTCTTGTAATAAAGAAACCCATAGGTTAACCAATAAACCAGTTCGTTTTCCAACTTTTTTTTTCATTTAATTTGAATACCTCGCAAAAATTGCTTGACCATTCCAAATTTTCACTTGCAAATTTTTTTTTTATCAAACAATTTCATCCGTCTGTTTTTTGGATTTAAAAATTTTAGTTTTGGAAAATTAAAAGAAAGTTCCTTGTTTAACAAATCGGGCAAAAAAACTGTTTTCGATTTAAGTTAAATGCGCAGTGTTTTGGAAAAAGATATAACAAACGTGCAATTTTTTCAGCTTGAACATAAAAAAATTTTTATTATTTTGTTTTTGTATAAGAAAATGTCGCGATATTAAAAACCTTCCTTAATCGCACAAAAAATTAAAAATCCCAGTAGCCCAAAATTCTGAAATTATAAACCAAATTTTTTTCAAAAGCAAAATGATGGCATGTTATTTTGTTGAAGCTAAAAAGATTTTAGGTTTGCCAATCAAGAAAAAAAAACAAACTTTTTGCATAATTAAATACAAACCTAAGTTGAACAAAAAGTTTGTGATAGCTCTTATTTTATAATAGTTTTCACTAGTAATAATCGTACATATAAAAAAATGTCTCAGAATTTCTGAACCAACAGAAAATATTTTGTTAATTGAAAGGAATGTGAATTTTCAAATTCGGAGGAAGGTTTGCAAAGGATTTAAAATATTTTAGAATATTTTAAAAGATGACATGCTTTTTTAAACCGATTTCAATCATTTGAAGGGATTTTAAAGCATTTGGAATATTTTAATGTTATTTAAAATATTGGAATGCATTTTTAAAGCTTTAAAAAATTCAAGGGATTTCAAAATATTTCAAATGACTTGGAATTCTTAAGAGTGATTTAAAAGATTCCAAGACATTTTTAATATATTGTAATAATTTGAAGCTATTCCGTTGGTTTCTGAAGTATTTTCAGAACTCTTAAGTAATTTTTAAGATCTTTTAGAAGTTTTTAAAGATATCAACGATTTTAAATATTTTATGGTATTTCAGGAGATTCCAAGACATTTTAGGGTATTTAAAAAAATTCCAGTACACTTGTAATATATTTGAATAATTTGAAGGTATTCAGAGTTTTTTTTTAATTTTGGTGTATTGTTTAAACTCCTAGGGAATTTTGAAGACATTTGAAAGTTTTTCGAAAATTTTAAAGAATTTGAAATATTTAAAATTTTCTAAAAAGATTTGAAGACATTTTTAATATATTTCAATACTTTAAAGCGATTTTAAGGGATTTAAAATACTCAAGGGTATTTAAAAATATTCCAAGGAATTTTTAGGGGTTTTTAAAAGTTTCTGAAGATTTCAAAGGATTTAAAATATTAGGGTGTTTAAAAAAAATCCAAGACATTTTTAATATATATTTTAATAATCTAAAGGTAATCCGAAGTTTTTTTTCAAAATTTCAGGGTATTTTTAAAACTCTTAATGAATTTTCAAGAACCTTCAGAAGTTTCCAAAGATTTTCAAGGATTTGAAATATTTTAAGTTTTTTTTTTTTTAATTTTAAGACTTTTTAAATATATTTTAATAATTTAAAGGTACTCTAAAGATTTTCAAAGATTTTAGTGTATTTTTAAAAGTTTCGAGGAATTTAAAGATATTTTAAAAGATTCTAAAGATTCTAAAAGATTTGAAATATTTAAGGTTTTTTTTTAAATTCCAAGACATTTTCAATATATTTTAATGAACCGAAGGTATTCCGAAGTTTTTAAAAAAGATTTTAGGGTATTCTTAAAACTTCCAAGAACTTTTACAGACATTTTAAAAGTTTTTAATGATTTCAAAGGATTCGAAATATTTCAGGGTGTTTTAGAAGATTACAAGAAATTTTCATTATATTTTAATAATTTGAAGGTATTACAAAGTTTTTCAAAAAGGTTTTAGGATGTTATGAAAACTTTTAAGGAGTGTTGAAGAGCTTTCAAAAGTTTTCAAAGATTTGAAAAGGTTTGAAATATTTTAGGCTGTTTGAAAAAATTCAAAGACATTTTAAATATATTTGTATAATTTGATTTAAGTGTATTTTTAAAACTAGCAAGGAATTTTTAGAAGCTTTTTAAAGTTTTCCAATATTTTTAAGGATTTGAAAAATTTTAGGTTTTTTTTTTAAATATTTCAAGACATTTTATTATATTTCAAGAACTTGAAGGTATTTTGAACATTTTTTAATATTTCAGGGTATTTTTGAAACTTACAGTGAATCTTGAAGCTATTTTAAAACTTTTTAAGGATTTCAAAAGATTTGAAATATTAGAGCGTTTTTTATATATTCCAAGACATTTTAAATATATAAATGTTTTGAATACATTTTTAATATTACAAGACATTTTTTATATATTTTATAATTTGAAGGTATTCCAAAATTTTGCTAAGGATTTAAGGGTTTTTTGAAAACTTCCCAGGAATTTTCAAAAGCTTTTAAAATTTTCCAAAAATTTTAAAGGATTTAAAATATTTGAGGATATTTTAAAAGATTCCAAGACATTTCAAATACATGTTTAATAATTTGAAGGTATTCCGCAGTTTTTAAAGAAGGTGTTAGGGTGTTTTGAAAACTTCCAAGGAATTTTCAAAAGCTTTTAATAGTTTCCAAAGATTTGAATGGATTTAAAATATTTTAGAATATTTCAAAGGATTCCAAGACACTTTTAATTTATTTTAATAATTTGAAGGTAATCCGAAGTTAAAAAAATTGTTTAAGGTATTTTAAAACTTCAAAAGAATTTTTAAGAGCTTCAAAAGTTTCTAAAGATTTCAAAGATTTGAAATATTTTAGGGTATTTTTAAGTATCCCAAGATATTTTTAATTTATTTCAATAATTTGGAGGTATTTCGAAGTTTCTAAAAAGATCTTAGGGTATTTTTAATACTTCAAAGGGATTTCCAAGAGCTTTTAACAGTTTCCAAAGAATTCAAAGATTTAAAATATTTTAGGGTATTTTAAAGTATTCCAAGACATTTTTAATTCACTTTAATAATTTAAGGGTATTCTCAAGTTTCTAAGAAAAAATTGAGGGTATTAAAAAGCTTTTCAGGAATTTACAAGCGCTTTGAAAAGTTTCCAAAAATTGCAAAGGTTTAGAAATATTTAAGGGTATTTTAAAAGATTCTAAGACATTTTTAAGAGCTTTAAAAAGTTTTATTGGATATTAAAAGATTTCAGAATGATTTTAAATATTTCAGGGAATTTAAAAAGATTAGAAGGAATTTTAAAAAGATTGAAATACTTAAAATGTATTTCAAAGTATTTAGAGATTTGAGGGTATTTTTAAAACTTTAAATGAATTTTTAAGAGTTTTTCAAATTTCTAAAGAATTCACAAATTTGAAATATTTTAGGTTATTTTAAAAGATTCCAAGACATTTTTCAAAAATTTTAATAATTTTAAGCTATTCTGAAGTGAAAAAAAATTCTGGGTATTTTAAAAACTTGTAGTGAATTTTTAAGAGTTTTCAAAAGTTTTAAAAGATTTCAAAAGATTTAAAAATCATTTCGAATATTGTTGGGTACTTTAAAAGATTATAAATTATTTTAATTATATTTGAATAATTTGAATCTATTCCAAAGTATTTCAAAGATCTTAGGGTATTTTCAAAACTTAAAAAATTTTTTAAGAGACTTATGAAATTTCTAAAGATTTCAAAGGACTTGAAACATTTTAGGCTATTTCAAAATATTCCAAGGAATTTTCAAAATATTTTAATTATTTTAACAGATTTTAAAAGATCGAAAAGATGTGAGGGTATTTTTGAAAATCTCCAAATATTTTTTAAAGAATTTCGAAAAACTGCAAAGCTTTTAAATATTTCGAGGTGTTTTAAATAATTCCGAACAATTTAATCAGATTTCTAAGGATTTAAATTATATTTAGGCATTTCAAAAGCATTTCCATAATTTTTTTTGCAATTAGTTTGCATTAATTTAAAAATCACCCTGAATTATAAATAATTTACTCACTTTTGCTGAATTCAGGAAAATAAATTTTTTTTCCTTTTTTTTTTAATTCTTCTTAAAGTAGTTTTAACTGACCATGAATTCTTTTGGATTGAATTAAATTTGTTTAAATTACTATATATTTCTTTAACTCATTCCAAACTTATTGAATTAAATGAATTTTTTGGTATATTTTTTATTTTATTTTGAATTCACTTGAATTTTTATGAATTTCGTCGAATTCTTCTCATTTCTCTTGAATTCCTCTAAATTAACTAAAATTTTACTCAAATGAATTACCTTTTTTTTGGTTAATTAATTATTATTAATGTTCCTAAGAATAACAATTAAAAAATTTAAATATGAAATTTTTTATTCTGCTTACAAAAGATTCTGTAATAAAAAAGTTATAAGATAAGAATTTTGTTTTTTAAATATTAGCGGTCAGTTCAATTAAAAAATCATTGATTCAAAAAACAGGAAAAAATCAAATAATTTTGAAAACGAAATTTCGCGCCCACCCTCTTGAAGATTAGAAGTAAGGGGTCATAAACCAGAGGTCAAAGGCCAGAGTTCAAAGGTCAGTACTCAAAGATCAAAGGTGGAAGGTCAGAGGTCTAGTGTCAAAGGTCAACGTTGAAAAATAACTCAAGGGATGAATTTCTTTATTATCTGTTGCTAAATAATTATTTTTATGATATTAATTTCAAATAGATCAGATGTTTTGAAAAATAAAAGCTCTATTTGAGCTTTCAAAAATGGATGTTGAAAAATCCATCAGATTGACTTTCATTTTCAACTTTAGAATTAAGAAACTTTGAAAAGCCTGTCTCAAATTGTGATTAATGTTACATTAGTACAAGAGGGGTTACCTAATTCACTTCGAGAGTCGTGGTTGACTTCTGACACGTGCTTGGCTATTCAATAGGAAATATAGAGAAGAGAATTCTCCCTTCTTCAATTGTCAATAGCATCCTTCAAGCTGATCGATATTTACCCCCTAGGTTTAAAATCAGCATCTCAAATGTTATTATTATATTATTATAAATAATATATATATGTATAATGAATAATATATAATAATATAATAATATATATTATTATATGGCTTTGTTGGAATAATATAATTTTTTTTTAAATTCTTCTAAAACAGATCAATTTTTTATCTAAAAAGATGAATTTTCAAAAAAAAGTTTAATTTTTTCAACCAAGAATGATTTCAGTTGAATTTTTAATTCCGAATTATGAATTTTCACACTTAAGTTAATTTTCTTGCAAAATAGTTAACATATATAATAAATAATATAAATAGTTAAAAAAATGAATTTTTTTTAATTTTTGATTTTTCAACCCAATTGTGAAATCTTCAACAAAAGTAGTTCAATTTTTTTACCAAGTATTTAAATCTTCAATTGAAAAAAATATTGAAGAAGTAAATTTTTAATTATAATGAAAAATCTTCAATTAGGATAGTTAGATTTTCAGTTCAAATAATTGCTTTTAAAAAAGAAATTATAATAATAATTTTCAGCCATAGAGATACATTTTTAGCCAAACACAATTACGTAAATAAACTTAAGCCAAAAATAGTTACGAAAAAAATTTGATTTTTACCAAAAAAGACGATTTTGCAACAAATTACATACATTTCAAACTATAAAAAAATTTTGACAATGTATGATATCAGCCTAATTTTTTTTTTCAGGTTCTAGGTTATATATAAACAATTATAAATTTTTTACTTAATAGTTGAATTTTAGAACTGAACAATGGATTTTTAACCAAAATAGGAGTAGTTAAAGTTTTATTAAGACAATTAATCTTTAATAGGAAAAACGAATTTTTCACAAATCAGTTTAATTTTGTACCAAGTAGTCGACTAAATAAATTTTTAGGTAAAATGAATTTTCAACAAAATGTGTAATAGTTGATAATGTAACAAAAAATATCTTATTTAAAATAAATAATATATTTTTTTAAAAAGAGATACGTTTTTAAAACAAAAAGATGAATATTCAACAAAATATTTAAATTTTTGATGAAAAAGGAATTTAATTAGGGAAAGAAATGAAATTTCAATTAAACTGTTGATTTTCAAGACAAAAAGATGAAACTTTAACAGAATAGTTGAATTTTTCACTAGTCAGTTAAATTTTCTACAAAAAAAAAAACGAGTTTTAACAGATAATATAAATTTTCAACTATAAATATTTTGAACAATGCGTTTGATATTAGTCAAAATTTCATTTTATTAGTTTTTGGTTAAACTTATTTGCTTATAAACATTTTTAAATTTAATATTTGAATTTTGAAACAAAAAAAATTTAATTGAAACAAAAATCAAAAAGTTAAATCTTTATTAAGGAGAACTAATTTTTAATAAATAATTTTTTTCCACAAAGCGGTCTGATTTTGTACCAAATATTTGAATTTAATACAAAATTAATAAATTTTCAGGCCAAAGAGACGAATTTTTCAATAAACATTTAAATTTTCGAATTGAAAATATAAAATTCTAACAACAAAAATTAATTGACAACCACTCAGTTTAATTTTTCACAAAATGATTAAATTTTCCATCAAAAAAATTAATGTTCAGAAGCAAAAATCAAATTTACAATTAAAATTGTGAATCTTCAACCAAGCAAATAAACTTTTAGGAAAATAGTTTAAATTTCAAGCAAGGAATTGAATTTTTAACCGAAAAAGGCGAATTTTTAATAAAAAAAGTGATAGTTGATATTTTAGCAAAAAATTATTTTAATTTAAAATAAAAAACAGTTAAATGTAACCAAAAAGAATAATTTTCAATCAAGCAGTTAAATTTTCACCAAATAATTTATTTTTGATCCAGAGATGTGAATTTTCTGTAAAAAAGTTTAATTTTTGACCAGAAAATGTAAAATTTTTTAAAATTTTAAACGAAAAACATTTAACTTAAAAAATAAAACTCTAAATTTTGAACAACTTCAGATTATGTTAGTGGTTTTTATCAAAAGTTTATAAAAAATATTGTCCTTCTTTTTCTATTATTTCAGATAATAGGTACTAAAAAATACAAAAAGTTGTATTAATTTTATATCTCAATTTCAAATTGCGTATGAGAAATAAAAATAATAATTTTTTGCATTTTTGTTTTTCAGTCTAATCAAATTTGTTTATTGAGCTAGAATTTTTATTTTAAAAAATTCCTGTATAAAAAAAGATCTTTTTCTCGAAGAAAATTTTCTTTATTTGTCTTTTAATTGAGCGGCTAAACAACTGTGATCCGTGAAATGTTCATGATAAAACATATAATGAAAAAAATTTTAAATGCCATTCTAGACATCATTTACCTTTATTTTAATTAAGAATTTTCGTTATGACATTAAATCACGCCAAGCTTAATTAAATATTAGTCTTAGAGCTAGCGACACTGGACCTTGCGTCATCGCGGATAGTGATGAGAAAATTAGGAATGATATTATGCATGTAAAGTAATAACGAACTGCCATTCTGACTAAACAACT
>JAUELO010000016.1:3080401-3092333 GCA_032357855.1 Amphibolips quercusostensackenii
TTGCAAATGACTCACGGAGTGGCTGTATTTGAATTTTTTTAATTAAAAATTTTTCCTATGACATTAAATCACGCCAATTTTGATCAAATAATAGTTTAAGGACAAGCAGCACTGGACCTTGCGTTATCGCGAAAGTGATGAAAAAATTAGAAATGATAGTTTGCATGTAGAGTAATAACGAACTGCCATGCTGACCAAGCAACTCCTGAGCCCACGTATTTTAATTAATTATTGAAAAATTAATTTCAACTCTGAATTAGCATGATTGCAAAATTAAAAAACACTTAATCACGTGATTAGCGGTAATGGACACTTATTGGAAATATAAGTGTGCCTGTCTTTGATCGGTGTCCAACCCCTGTTGGATCTTGCAATGACGCAAGGTCTAGTGTCGCTAGCTCTCCTACTATATCGAACATAATGTCCTTGCTCTTTTGTTATTTCACTAAGGCTATAAAATACAAAAAATTGGTATTCTTAATTATTTTATACTTTAATGTAAAAATTGCGTCAGACAAAAAAACATTTGCGTGTTCTTTCTTTAGTTCACTTAAATTAGGTACTATATTTCTTTCCCCTTTTTTAAAATTTCACGACATGTTGTTTTGAATAAATTACCCTACCTGTAAATCTTTGCAAATGACTCACGAAGCGTCTGTATTTCAACATTTTTTGATGAAAAAATTTTTCTATGCCATAAAATCACGCCAAGTTTGATCAAATAATAGTATAAAAACCAGCCACACAGGATCTGGCGTCATTGCGGATACTGATTAGAAAAATTAAGAATGATAGTTTGGATGTAGAGTAATGATGAACTGCTATGCTGACCAAATAACTCCTGAACTCACGTACTCGAATTAATGATTAAAAAATTAATTTCAGCTCAAAATTGGCCTGATTGCTAAATTAGAAGACACTAAATCACGTGATTGGCAGCAATGGACACGCATTGAAAATATGAATGTGTCTGCCTTTAATCGGTGCCAAACCCCTGTTGGACCTTGCGATGACTCAAGGTCCAGTGTCGCTGTCTCTTCTGTTATATTGAAGATATTGTCCTTGCTCTTCTGTTATTTCATTAACGGTATTAAATACAAGAAATTAGTATTATGGTTCATTTCATACTTTAATTAAAAAATTGCGTTAGACAAAAAAAAATCACTTGCATGTTCTTTTTTCAGTTCAGTTAAATTAGGTACTAAAAATCTTTTCCCTCTTAAAATTTCACGATATATTGTTTCAATAAATTATCCTGCCCGTAAATCTTTGCAAATGACTCACGGAGTGGCTGTATTTGAATTTTTTTTAATTAAAAATTTTTCCTATGACATTAAATCACGCCAATTTTGATCAAATAATAGTCTAAGAACCAGCGGCACAGGATCTGGCGTCATCGCAGATATTGTTAAAAAAAAACTAAGAATGATAGTTTGGATGAAATGTAGTCACAAACTGCTATGCTGACCAAACAACTCCTGAACCCACGTACTTTCACTATTTTTGAAAAATTAATTTTTACTTAAAAAAAGCCTGATTGCGGATTCGAAAAACACTCATTCACGTGATTGGCGGCAATGGACACTTATTGGAAATTTAAGTGTGCCTGTTTTTAATCGGTGTCCAACTTTTGTTGGACCTTGCGATGACGCAAGGTCCACTGTCGCTGGCTCTCTTAATATATCAAAGACATTGGCCTTGCTCTTCTGTTATTTCATTAAAATTATAAAATACAACATTTTATTATTAATAATTTTATACTTTAATTTTAAAAATGCGTCGGACAAAAAAAAATTTCTCGCGTGTTCTTCTTTTAGTTCAATTACAAATTTTTCCTATGACATTAAATCACGCCAAGTTTGATTAAATAATAGTCTAAGAACCAGCGGCACAGGATCTGGCGTCATCGCGAATATTGATAAAAAAATTAAAAATGATAGTTTGGATGTAGAGTAATAATAAACTGCCATGCTGACTAAACAACTCCTGAACCCTCGTGTTTTAATTATTTATTAAAAAATTAATTTTTACTCAAAATTGGCCTGATTGTGGAATTAGAAAACACTAAATCACGTGATTGGCGGCAGTGGACACTCATTGGGAATATACGTGTGCCTGCCTTCAATCGGTGTCCAACCGCTGTTGGACCTTGCGATGACGCAAGGTCTAGTGTCGCTAGCTCCCCTACTACATCTAAAATATTGTCCTCGCTCTTTTTTTATCTTACTTACGGTAAAATACAACACATTAGTGTTATTATTAATTTTATACTTTAATTTAAAAAATCCGTCAGCCAAAAAAATCGCTCGCGTGTTCTTTTTTTAGTTTAGTTAAATGAGGTAAAAAAATCCTTCCTCTCTTAAAATTTCCCGACATATTGTTTCAATTAATTATCCTGCTTGTGAATCTTTGCAAATGACTTATGAAGTGTCTGTATTTGAACTTTTTTGAATTACAAATTTTCCCTATGACATTAAATCACACAAAGTTTGATCAAATAATAGTCTGAGAACCAGCGACACAGGATCTGGCGTCATTGCGGATATTGATAAAAAAAATTAAGAATGATAGTTTGCATGTAGAGTAAAAACGAACTACCATGCTGACCAAAAAACTTCTAAGCCCACGTACTTTAATTAATTATTGAAAAATTAATTCCTACTCTAAATTAGCCTGATTGCGAAATTAAAAAACACTGAATGACGTGATTGGCGGTAATGGACACTAATTGGAAATATACGTGTGCCTGCCTTTAATTGGTGTCCAACCCCTGTTGGACCTTGCAAGGATGACGCAAGGTCCAGTGGCACTGGCTCTTCGACTATATTAAAAACATTATTCTTGCTATTCTGTTTTATTGCATACGGTATGAAATATAAAAAATTGGTATTATTATTAATTTTATACTTTAATTTTAAAAATGCGTCGGACAAAAAAGATCGCTCGCGTGTTCTTTTTTTAGTTCAGTTAAATTAGGTACTAAAAATCTTTCCCCTCTTTAAATTTCACGACATATTGTTTCAATAAATTACCCTGCCCGTAAATCTTTGCAAATGACTCACGAAGTGTCTGTATTTGAACCGTAAAGAATGAAAAATAACTTCTCAGAAACTCTTAAGAGTAATATTTATGCGTGTGAATTCAGTCAAGTGTGCCTAAAATCGTGGTCGCAATTTTTTTTGCCTCTTTTAAAATTAATGTCACCCATTCAAGATTGCACTTGTTCCGTATAAAAAAGAAAGGAGGCGGGAGGGGGTTCCGGTTCTGAGAAAAAAAAGAAATCAGGATCGTACTCTTTTCGCACGGTGGCGTTGGCTCCCTAAAAAGATTCGGGTCATTTGGTAAAGTGCTACTTTGTGTCGTATAAAAAAAGACCGACTTCTTTCATGGCCCGCCAAGCGGCAGTTACTTTCGTAGTCAGCGTTTTCTTCCAATTTCACCTTTCGCCTGTCACAAAGATGTACCGAATTTATTCTATTCCATAAAGCTCATTCTCAATGTTGAATCAATCAGATCAGCTTTCGATCGAACTAAAAAAAATTGAAAATTATTTCAGGCTATTCGAAAAGTATTTCTTTTTTTATAAAATTTATCTTTTGCTTGTTAGAAATAGTGAAATTGTTCCAACACCAACTTATTCTACACAAAATAAATTGTACACAACGTATACTGATCATATTTTTCCTACGCAAAATATTTTCTAGACAAAATATTTCCTGCACAGAATTTTATACTGTTTCATTTTTTCTACACAAATTTTTTTGACACAGTATATTTCTAAGACAGAATTTAGTATTATTTAATACTGTTATATTTTTCCTGTACAAAATATTTTCTACACATAATATTTCCTACACAGAATTTAATATTGTTGTATTTTTCCTACACAAAATATTTTTCCACATACTATATTCTACACAGAAATAAATAGTAATTATTTTATTCTTAAAACGTTTGTAAAATATTGTGAAAAAAATTATTCTGGCCAATATTTGTCCTGCACAAAATTTTTTTTACACAGAACATATTCTACACAGAATTTAATACCGTTATATTTTTTTACACAAAATATATTCTACACAGACTATATCCTAAAGCAATGAATAGTAATTATTTTCTCCGGAAAAAATTTGTAAAATATTGTAACAAAAAATATTCTGTCTAATATTTTTTTACAGCAAATATTTTCTACACAGAATATATTCTACACAGAATATATTCTACACAGAATGTATTCTACACAGAATATATTCTACACAGAATGTATTCTACACAGAATATATTCTACACAGAATATATTTTACACAGAATATATTCTATACAAAATGTAATATCGTTATATTTTGTCTACACAAAATATTTTCTACACAGAAATAAATAGCAGTTATTTTATCTTGGGAATGTTTGTAAAATATTGTGAAAAAAATTATTCTGTCCAATTTTTGTCCTGCACAAAATATTTTCTACACAGAATATATTCTACACAGAATTTAATACCGTTATATTTTTTTACACAAAATATATTCTACACAGACTATATTCTAAAGCAATGAATAGTAATTATTTTTTCCGGAAAAAATTTGAAAAATATTGTAACAAAAAATATTCTGTATAATTTTTTTCTTACAGCAAATATTTTTTACACAAAATATATTCTACACAGAATATATTCTACACAAAATGTAATATCGTTATATTTTTCTACACAAAATCTTTTCTACACAGAAATAAATAGCAGTTATTTTATCTTGGGAATGTTTGTAAAATATTGTGAAAAAAATTATAATGTCTAATATTTTTTCTACACAAAATATTATTTTCCACAGAATATATTCTACACAGAATTTATTATTGTTATATTTTTTACACAAAATATTTTCTACACAGACTGTATTCTACACAGAAATAAATAGTAATTATTTTATTCTTAAAATTTTAGTGAAATATTGTGAAAAAAATATTTTGTCCAATATTTTCCCTACACCAAATATTTTTTACACATAATATATTCTACACAGAATTTAATATTGTTATATTCTTTCTACACAAAATATTTTCTACACATACTGTATTCTACACAGCAAGTGATAGTGATCTTTTTTTCTTGAAAATATTTGTAAAATATTGTAATAAAAAATATTCTGTCTAATATTTTTCCTACACTAAATATTTTCTACACAGAATATATTCTACACAGAATTTAATACCAATTTTTTTCACACAAAATTTTTTCTACACAGACAGTATTCTACATAAAAATTAATAGTAATTATTTTATCCTTAAAATGTTCCTAAAGTATTGTAAAAAAAATATTTTGTCCAATATTTTTCCTACAACAAATATTTTCTGCACATAATATATTCGAAACAGAATTTAATACCGTTATATTTTTCCTTCATAATTATGTATTTTCTACACAGACTATATTCTACACAGAAATAAATAGCAATTATTTTATCTTAAACGTATTTGTCAAATATTGTAATAAAAAATATTCTGTTCAATATTTTTGCTACGCCAAATATTTTCTACACAGAATATATTCTACACATAAATTAATACCGTTATATTTTTTCTACACAAAATATTTCTTACACAGACTGTATTTTGCACAGAAATGAATAATAATTATTTTATCCTAAAAATGTTTGTAAAATATTGTAAAAAAATTATTCTGTCTAATGTATTTCCTACACCAAATATTTTCTACACAGAATATATTCTACACAGAATTTAATACCGGTATATATTTTCTACACAATATATTTTTTACACAGATTATATTCTACACAGAAATAAATTGTTATTATTTTATCCTAAAAATATTTTTAAAATATTGTAAAAAAATTATTCTGTCTAATATTTTTCCTACACCAAATATTTTCTACACAGAATATATTTTACACAGATTACAATACCGTTATATTTTTTCTTCACAAAATATTTTCTACACAGACTATATTCTACACAGAAATAAATAGTAATTATTTCATCCTGAAAATATTTTTTAAAGATTGTAAAAAAAAATTATTTTGTCCAATATTTTTTCTGCACAAAATATTTTCTACAAAAAATATTTTCTACACAAAATATTTTTTACGCAAAATATATTCTACACAGAATTAGATTGTAATATTTTATTATTAAGATAATCTCATAACATTGTACACCGAAATATATTCAATACATTTCGTGTAGGAAAAAAATCAATTTTTTTCATATAAAATCCAAATATTTCAGTTGAAAATTCAAATATTTTGCTGAAAACACGTTTTTTCGTGAAGAATTACATCTTCAACAGAAAATTGAACTGTTATATTTTTTGTTTAAAATTTATTTTCTCCCTTTTTCTCAATTGTTATTTTCGTATCTACAGAGCCGAAAAGTAAGGCAGTTTTAGAAGACTGCTTTTTAATTGTAAATCTTTTTTATGCTTCTTTAGCATAACAAAAATTTTTATAAGAAAATAAATTTCTGTTTGATCATAATTTAAAAATCTGTCTTTTTTAAAATGAAATTTTAAATATTTAGCTGAAAATTGACATTTTTTACTTAAAAATGTAACTATTTGTTTGAAAATTGATATACTTCGTGAAAGATTCGCCTTTTTAATAGAAAGTTAATCTTTATGGTTAAAAATCCCTATTTTTCATAAAAATTGTAACTGTATTTGTTAAAGATTTATAATTTTAGTTGAAAATTGATTAATTTGGTTGAAAATTATTTTTTCAACTGAAAATTGAACTGTTCCATTTTTAGTTAGAAATTGATTTTACCTTGCTCAAAATTTTTTTTAAAATTCTTCTTGTCGGTTGAAAATAAAATTACTTGGTTAAAAGTTAATCTATTATTTCAAAAATTATTACTTTCTTAAGATTTATAATTATAATTAAAAATCATTTTTGGGTTGAAAAGAGAGCCATTTGATTAAAAAATGGTTTTCTGCTTGTCTGAAAAGGTTTTTTTTTCGAAAAATTAAACTATTTTGTTAAAAATTATTCTTTTTTTCAACTAAAAGTGTAACTATTATACCAGTAAAATATTTCATAATATTAATTGAAAACTCATTTATTTGGTTAAACATTCATTTTTTGACTTAAAATTCAATTCTTTAATTTTTGGTTGAAAAATGATTTTTTTTCAGGTGAAGATTCATCATTTAGACTAAAAATTCATCAGTTAGGTTAAAAATTAATTTTAATAACTAAAATGTAACTATTCCATTTTCGGTTGAAAATTGATTTTCTTTTAGTGCATTATTTTTTTGTTTGAATTAAATTGTTTTTGATTTAAAATTAATTTTTTTAAATATATAAACTATCACACTTTTAGTTGAAAGCTTATCTTTTTTTGTTAAAAATGAATTTTTTCAATTGAATATCAGTTTTCTTAATTGAAAATTAATTTTTTTCATTGTGAATTTAACTTCTCAATTTTTGGTTTAAATTGATCTTTTTTAGTTGACAATTTATTAATTTTGTTAAAAATTAAGCTGTTTGGTTCCAAATGATAAAATATTGTTAAAAATTCTTTTTTTTTTTGGTGAAATTTTATCTTTAACGTTTTTTATTGACAAATTATCTTTTTGGATAAAAATTTGATTATTTAGTTGAAAATCAACTTTTTTTGTTCGAAACTCGCCTTTTTGGCTTCAAATTTTAATCATCTTGTTGATTTTTTTTCTCTCATGACTGAAAAACTATTCTATTAAAAGTTAGTTTCAAAAGAATAAAAAAATAATATAATATTATAAATTATAAATATATAATATAAATAAATATAATATAATTATATAATAAAAAAATGTTATAAAAGTTATTTTTGATGAAATATCAACTATTACACTTTCCGTTGAGGATTCATCTTCTTCCGTTGAAAATTAATTTTCAATTACAAATTTAACTATCCGATTTTTGGTTGAAAATTGATCTTTCCAAGTTGATAATTCATGCCTTTTTTCGGAAATTCTTTTTTTGTTGTTGAAATTTTAAGTATCAAATTTTTCATTGAGAATTGTACTTTCTTGGATAGAAATTTTATTATTTGGTTATAAGTGAACTTTTTTATTGAAAATTTGCTTTTTTGCTTAAAACTTCAACAATCTGGTTGATTTTTTTGACTGAACTGAAAATGTAACTATTGCTAAAAAATGTTTTCTTGTTGACCGTAACTGTTTTTTATTTGAAAAAATTTTTTTTTTCATATATCAAATATTGCATTTTTTGCTTAGAAGTAATCTTTTTTGTTCAAAATTATTATTCCAGTTAAAAAACATTTATTTATTTTGTTTAAAGTTCGTCTTTTTTGGTAAAAAAATTATCTTCTCATTGGTTAAAAATTCATCTCTTCGGTTTTAAATTTTTTAAACGAAAATGTTTTTGTGTAAAATTTAAATTATTTCCTTTTTTATCGAGAATTTATAATTAAAAAAAAAAATTTTAATGTTTTTTTTGTGGTAAAGATTATTCATTGTAGTTAAAAATTCATCTCTTTTGTTGAAAAATTAACTATTTTTAAACATTTTTTTATCAAACATTTATTTTTTAATTAAAAATTTAATTATTCCATTTTTGGTTTTAAATTTATGTTGTTTAGTTATAGATTCAACTATCCTACGACTTTTATTGAAAAGTGCAACAACTATCACTCAAAAGTTATAAACAAAGTTTTGTAAAAATTGAATTTATATATATATTTCTGAAATACAAAAGTGATTTGAAAATTAACGATAGTTACTTTTTTTTGGAAATGCGAAAAAAAAAATTACATTTTGAAGGGGTAAGGATAACGAAGTTATTTTTCTCGTGATGTAAGTTTAAATAATTTTTTTTTCAAATTAAAAATTCGCAATATTAAGTCAATAAAATAATCTTGCTAGGAAATTTACAAAATTCCAAAAATTATTTTCGTAATTATTTTTAGATGTGAAAGTTGTGAAGTGAAAGCTGAGATACTTGAGATCAAAACTTCAAGTTTATAGGTCCAAAATTCACAATATTTTTGCCATTTCCCTTTTTACTCTTTTTTAAAAAATCTTCTTTTTACCCTTTTTTTAAAGAAACTTACCCTTTTTATTATTTTTTTCGCTCGAATGCGGAAGTAAAAAAATCGAACTCTTTTCACTTTTTAAAATTCTACTAGTATTTTTTTTTAATTCTTTTTTTTTGTTGTTAAAAACCTAATTCTTTAGATAAAAATTAAATTATTTGCTTGCAAATTAAAAAATTTTGTTGAAAATTTCTTCAAAATACATTTTAAAGGTTTGAGATTTAAGTTTTTTGGTGAAAATTGTTTTTAATTGTTAAAAATTAAATTTGTAGAATGAAAATTTAACTATTTCATTTTTAGCTTAAAATTGGTAGTTTTCAGTTGAAATTTCAGCTATTCAATTTTTTAATAATAATTTATATCTTTTGGTAAAAAATTTAACAGCTTGATTTAAAGTTGAATTAATTTGTTAAAAATTCATTTTATTAATTAAAAATTAAATTTTTTTTCAAAATTGGTTTTCTCACGATTAAAACTCTAATTTTTTTAATGCAAATTTAACTGTTCCATTTTTAGTTGAAAATTTAATTAATAAATTATTCATTAAGTAAGCATTTGTTTTGCGGTTAAATATTTTACTATTTGATCCTAAATTAAACTAACTTGTTGAAAATTCATTGTTTTGGTAAAATTAAGCGAATTTGTTGAATTTTTTTTATGCTGAAAATTAATTTTTTACTTGATAATGAGTTATTTTATTTCTGGTTGAAAATTGGTCGTTTTTAGCTAAAAATTTAACTATTTTATTGAAAATTCATGTATTTTATGGAAAAATTATCGGTTTTGTTAAATTTAACTGTTTTTTATTCAAAATTAAAATAAGTTTCGGGTTGAAAATTTTACTGCTTGGTTAGAAGTTAAACTACTTTGTTAAAATGTAATTTGTTGAGTAAAAAATGTAACTATTTAATTGAAAATTAGTATTTTTATAAAAAATTATTTTTTTTACTATTCTACATTTGGTTGAAATTTGATTATTTTTAATTGAAAATAGATTTTATCAGTTAAAGATTCATATCTTTGGTTGAAAGTTAAACTGATTTCTTAGAAATTAATTTTTCTATATTGTAAATTCAATTACTCTAGTTTTTGTTGAAGTTTAAACATTTTTATTAAAAAAAATTTACTATTTGTTTGACAATGAACTTTTTTGTTGAAAATTCAATTGTTTGTAGAAAATTCATCTTTTTGACATAATAATTAAACTTCTTTGTTAAAAATCAGTTTTTTAAAAAAATTTTATTATATTTGTTAAAAATTCATTTTTTCGGTTAAAAATTAACATTTAGTTGAAAATAAAAAATTGTTGAAAAATTCATATCTTGTGTAAAAATTCAACTGTTTCGTAGAGAATTCGCCTTTTTGTTTTGAAAATCAAAAAATTTGCTTGCAATTTTTTTCTCTTTCATATAAAAAATCTTGTTTAGTTAATAATGCAATTGTTTGGTTAAAATTATTTTATCATTGTAATTTCATTTATTTAGTTGAATTTATCTTTTTGTTGTTGAAGCTTCATCATTTTAGTTGGAAACTTATCTCTTAGGTTGAATATTTTACTATTTTGATAAAAAAAATTTTCTTCCTCTTTTAATTATTAATTTCATAAAACAAAAATTTAACTATTTCATTTTTGATTGAAAGCTGACCTTTTTTATTCAAAAATATTTTGTAATGTAGAAAATTTGTCTTGTTGTATTAAAAATTCAACTTTTTCAAAAATTTATAATTTTTATTCTAAAATTTAATTGTAATGTTAAAAATTCATTTTTTTGGAATCAAAATTTTTTTTGATTGAAGTTCAATCTTTTTTTGTTTAAAAATTCGATGACTTCTTTTAAAATTCATCTTTGTAGAATTGAAATTCAACTATTTCGTTTTGATAGAAAATTATTATTTTACGGTTTAAAATTCAATTATCTTGTTGAAAATGCAACACATTTCGGCCCTTGATGTTGAATCACAAATCAGAGATAAAAATTATTTTCATTCAAAATAATTTATTTCACTATGCTTCCCCTATTTTTCAAAAATTTTTTCTGATCCTCAAAAAAACTTAAATTAAAGTCTAAAACAGTATTTTCTTCTGACTTAAATGCTTCTGAAAATCCACCCTTCAACTATGAAGCTAATTATGAAGATAATTTAATAATGTTAAACCCTGAAAAACAGGAAGTGAAGAGCTGAAATTCGATTAATCAAATCAAGAGCCTTCGCGGACACGTTTCAAAGCTATTAAAGGGCAGATAAATGGGTCAGCGCACGGAGAAAAATAAGTCCATAAATTAACAAAGCCCTTGCGGATCGTTCCCTCTCCCATTTCCTTCACACAACACTTCATCTGTGTTTTTTTTTTTTTTTTTTTTTTGCAACGGTATTCTTCCTTAAGCCACACGCCACGCGGATAAGTTATTGCTTCAAGAACGCACTATGCATTTTCGAAACAAAATTTTTTGAATTTTTAACTTTTTTAATTTTTTAAATTTTTTCTCTATTCTTGTAATGTTAATAAATAACTCATAAAAAATGGATGGTAAAAATATTGATTAACTTTTTTTCACGGCACTTCAAAAATTACCTGAAATTCATGCCTTTACACCAGAATACCCCCTTAAGTGAGATTATATCCCTCACATCGACAAATTTGTTGTCTGCCACGGGTGAGGTAGTGGGGTAGAAACCATCAGGCGTTTATGTTGCAGCGGTGCGCCAATCAGGAGCGCAATACGTGTACGTGAGCAAGAGTCCAACCTAGTGTTAACGAAGCGAACGCCGAGGTGGGATTTGCGACATTCACTACACTACGTTGGACTCCCACTCATGTACGCGTATTGCGCTCCTGATTGGTCCAGCTTAAATACTTAATAACTCAAAAACTAAAACTTC
>JAUELO010000016.1:3112400-3124814 GCA_032357855.1 Amphibolips quercusostensackenii
CCATCATTTCCCCTCACGCCCGAAACTACTCCTCTCTACATTTCGCCTTACTTTCCCTACATTCCCACCACTCATTGGCTCAATTTTCCCTGCCCTTGTGAGTTGACTTTATTTACGTTGATGCATATTTTTTAGAGTGTGCATAATTCCTTGCACAGAGAATTCAAAATTCACAGCCTCTTAGGAACAACAGGATTTTTTTCATAAACTTTTAAAAAATTTGGCACATTTGGCTAGCCTCACAGGATGTCTAGCAGACCAGGAAATCGGACAAAAAAGGGAATACATTTAGAATCCAGATTTTTTTCCTTCTTTCATCAAATGCACTTTTTTCTACTTATTTTTCTGCTTTTTATTGTTAAATCGAGAATCAGAAAGAGGAAAATTTGATTACTCTACTTTTTCTGTAATATGATACCGTCAAAGTTATTTTCACGTATTGTGTAATATGATACCATCGAAGTTTTTTCGCGTATTGTGTACTATGATACCATAAAAGTTAATTTAGGTTCGATTATATTTGCGCATATAAATATGTTAGGTTGATCAAAAAAATTGAAAAGTTTCAAAAACGCAATGTTTACTTAAAATTCGCGTCCCTCTTTGAAAACAAAGAAACAGAAAATTTTAGAAATATTTAATCTAATCAGGGGAAATCCTAAACTTCCTCATTAAGGTCTCAGGTTAAACTTTCAAAATTTACATTGTTTTCCTGGCTAAAAAAAAAAGTCCGGACAATATTGGCCTAATTTTTTATTTTAAATTTTGCATTACTTTTTTGTTTAGAAACTGGAGATTTCAAAATAAAATAATAATAACTAGTCAAAGTAGGCGCCTTGTGTCTACAAAAAGTCGTTTTTAGTCTATTAAAGCATTAAATAACTCGTTAAAACTTTCCCCTCCCCTAGTCCTACTTTTCCCTATTTCTTATCTCCTCCTTTACATCCGCTTCCTACACTTCAACATCAGCTTTCTCAACTACCAAAATTTGCGAATTTTCAACAAATTATAAAAAAATAACTTTTCAAATAAAAAAAAACTAATTTTTCTAAAAAAACTAATTTTCAACAAAATTTTAATTTTTAAATGAAAAGTTTGATTTTAAACAAAATAAATTTTCATCGAAAAAGTTAGTATTTAATCGAATAGTTTAATTTTCCACCAAATTATTACATTTTCAACCCAAAAAGAGAAAATTTTTGCAAAAAAATTAAGTTTTCAACATGAAAGTTGATTTACAACCAAATAGTCGAAATTTGAACTAAACCGATGAGTCTAAAACAAAAAATTGATTTTCAATAAAATACGTATTATTTAACATTACAATAAAAAAAATTAATAAAAAATAATAAAAAGTTGAATTTAACAAAAAAATACAAAGTTGCAACAAAATAGTTAAATCCTTAACTAAAACAGAATAATTTTCAACCAAAAACATTAATTTTCTATCAAAAAAGGTGAACTTTCAACAAGGTACATGATTTTTTAGCGGGAAAATAACCATTCTAAATAAAAAACATAAATTTTTAACCAAAAGTAGAATAGTTACATTTTTAGTCAAGAAAATAAATTTTCAAAAAAAGTTAATGTTCAACAATGAAGTTAAATTTTTACCAAAATATTTAAATTTTGAACCAAATAGTCAAATTTTAATTAAAACAACTTAATACCAAATCCAAAATATAATGCTAGACTCTTCGACTTAAAAAAAATTAGCTTAAAACCAAGAATAGTTGGATTTTTTGATTGAATTCTATTAATTCAAAGGAAAAACGCCAAAAAGGCGAAATTTCTTGAAAATAGGGCCATTTCAGGGCCATTCAGGTCCATTTTTCGCAAAATTCGCAAACTTTGTTTGAATTTATCAGCAAGAAGCGTGCTAAAAATGTTTCCAATTTAAAGAAAATGTCTGAGGAATTTAATTAAAAGTATCAAAAGAGGGAGGGGTGAGTCAAAAATCATTAAAAAGAATTTTAACCTAATATGTGGACGTTCCCATTAGTGAACGCCTTAGAACAAAATAGGGAATTTTTAAAAAAATTTTAAAGTTTGGGTTTGAGTAAAGATTTGAAATTAAGATACCCCTTATAGATTTAATTTTTTTAAACCTTTCTCTTCATTCCTCTTCATCATAAAAACGCACCTGTCCGTTCATCGCTGCTTATTCAGCAATTTCTGGTAAAACACAGCCTTAACCAACTTTCGTAGCTCCATCCAGTGCTCACTTGGCTCCCTATGATTTTTTGCTGACTCTCAGATGAAAGTATCCTCTAAAAGGAAAACGATTTCACGTCATAGAGGAGATAAAACAGGATACGACGAAGCAGCCGTTAGCTATTCCGAAAGGTGACTTCAAGTAGTGCTTTCGAAAGTCTGAGGATCGCTGAAAGATGGTTATGGGTTCCAAAAGGCATTACTTTGAAGGTGGTACAATCACCATTGTCAAAAATTAACTCTTGCTTCTGTTACACCACAAGGTCGGATACTTTCAGGACAGACATTGGGCACCCCTCAGAGCTTTTGCAGTCATTTTTCTTGAACTAAGAATCCATGGGGTGGAAAGATACGTATAAGTCGGATATTCTCTGTTAGTGGTAGGCAGTATCTTAAACACTCTTTGAGGTCAGCGATGAGAGAGGCGGTGAAAAGAATATAGGGGTCTGCAGAAAACGGAAAAATTTACGGCCACTTTATTTCTCATCGGACTGAGGAAAGAAAGAAAGGGGATGAGGATAAGGATGCTGGCGTTGAAGTTGAGACAGACCGGATCGTTCGAAATAAGGGGTAGCGCTTTGTGGTTACAAGTTACAGACAGAGAGGGAAGTACTATATCTCAATCTCCCTTTGTCATCAAACCACACACACTCATTTCGGATCTGATACATATAGAAAGAAATTAGAAGTCCTCAATGTCCCTTAAGCTGCTAGTTGTCGTTGGCGCCGGACTGATCAGGCGGGTACCCTCAGATTTTGTCCAGAAGCATAATTAGGATTATAGTTAAATGACATCCTTTCTGGTTTTTCGAAAAATATCGGTTTTAATTCATCCAGGTATTATGATTAAGGCCTCGCGTCATTAAGAGGCCTAGCTATAAAATTTTAATAAGTCACCGGAAGTGCGTAGAATTTAATCGTGTAGCCATCGCAGATAAACAGATTTTCTAAATACAAATTCCTACCTTACCGACATCGAGTCTGTTCCACAGCTGAAATGGTTCTTGTCCGTGCTAAGTTTCTAGAATGTTCTGAAAGGGTTCCAATGCCCTGATGATTGATTGCTTTCTTATAGATAATAAGAAAACAATTCATCCCTGCTTTTTTTATAACTATATTGAGCTAATGAATAGCCTAAAAATTTTTTGCGCACAATTCTTTACTCAAAATTACGCAAAATCATTTTATGGCGTCCCCGGTAACCTTAAAAAATATTCTTGAAACTTTGCACAGACACGAACCACTTGGGCTACAGAATGGTTTCGATGTCGGTAACATGTCGGTTACAGGAATCTTGGATTGGGATCTGCCTTGCTGATCGACTGTAGTTTTTAAGGTTTCAATTTAGAAAATAGTAATTAATAAAATGTAAAAAAAATTTAATATAACTCAGCAAAAAGATATTGGGAGTGGAAGCACTCAGGCATTAATTTATCAATGATCTGTTATTGATAGAACCAGAAAAAGCTCACTCATCTTTTTTTTTCATGATATAAGTCCTCGCTTCAATAAACCTGATTATGGTATGAGAAAAGGGGACTTCGAAATACAAGTGCGAAGATTTAATAGAAGACGATTATTTCACCGTTCCGGAAAATAGCACCTAAACATAGAAAGGGGATTCGGAAAGTCTAGGGCGTCTTTAGGGTCATGGGTTAACCAACCAGGAAATATGGTGATTTATGTCCGAATGTGTGTAATAGGGTGGTCCAAAAATGCATTGAAAATTTTTTGTTCACTCTAGAGGGTGAGGCTCCCCCAATTTAAGGGGGAAAAGCTCAGTTTTTGGAAAAATGGGAAAAGCAACCTTTTTTTATTAACTTTTTGGATATTGAATTGTAGTCTCTGCTTAAGAAAAGTTCAAGGAATAATTTCCACTTTATAAGTTTTAATTTTGACCCACCAACACCTTTGTATTGTGCCCAGAAAATAACCTGAAAAACGTTAAATTGCAGTTTCATGTAAAAATTTTTTAATAATTTTAAATTGGTTAAACAATTATTATTTTTTGTTTTCCCTGTGAATCATGATATGTTAGCATTTCTTGTGCCTAATGACATAGTAAGTGAATGTTTGGAATAATATTTTTTGCTCGAAGCATTTTTTAGTTGTTTAAGCAATTTATTTTTTTTAATTTTTGTTTTGATTCCAAATCATAAAAAGTTTGTATTTTTAAGAATTAATGACACGATTAATGAATTTTAAGAATTATATTTTTTGTTGAAGAGATTAATTCCTTATTTAATTACACAATCCAGTAGACTTTCGTGCTTGTGAAAAACCCTTTCGAAATTTGTGATACAAGAGGTAGGGATCATTGTCATCTTACAGGTAAATTAGGTGGACCCACCCATGAAAACTGTAATCTAAACTTTAATTCTAATCGAATAAGAGACTGCCAAATTCTTGTTTAAAAAAAAAAATTATTAATTATTTTTTAAGCAAAAAATATTATTTATAACATCCATTAAGTATGTAATTAGTTCAAAAAGGTCCTAACTTTTCATGATTTGTCATGGAACAAAATTTAGATATATAAAAATTGTTTAAGCAATTACAAAATATCTTTAACAACAAGTATTCCTCTTGACATTTATTAATTGTGTCAATAATTCCAGAATATACGGACTTTTTATGATTTAGTAGGAAAACAGGAATTGAAGGAAATAAAAATCTTTCAACAGTTCAAAATTTGTTTTTTTTTTTGCCTGAAAGTTAATTTTTTTAATAGAAAATTTACCTATTCTATTTTTAGTTAAAAAGTCTTGTTTTTTTGTTGAAAATTCAAGAAGTGGTTGAAAACTCATGTATTTTGTTGCTAAATCATCTTTTGTCAAATTAATCTTCTTGTTAAAAAATCAACTTTTTGGTTGAAAATTCAGCTCTTTGGTAAGATGTACAATTTTTTTATTGAAAATTTATTTTCATTTAGGAGTCATCACTTTAGTCAAAACTTCATCTCCTTGGTTGAAAATTCATCTGATTTGTTTGATGATTCAAGTATTTTTTCTTTTAATTTATTTTTTAGTTTTAAAATTTATCTGTTTTTTGACTGAAAATTTAACTTTCATTTTTGTTTTTAAACCTCTATTTTTAGTTGAAGATACAACTATTTAGTAAAAAATTCAACTGTTTTTGATGTCAAATAAAATTTTTTTTAAATGAAATTACATGTTTTATTTTAAAATTTGAACTATTTTTTCTTAAATTTACTTTTTTGTTGAAAATTTAACTGTTTTGTCGAAAATTCGTCTTTTTGGCTTTAAAATTTAACATTTGGTTAGAAAATTGGACTATTTGGTTGAAACTTAAACTATTTATTCGCAAATGTGATTACTTCTTTGAAATCGTTCTTTTTGTGTGAAAATTAAATTTTATCGGAAAATTTAACTATTTTATTTTTGTTTGAAATTTTTTTTGGTTTTTTTTTTTTGAAAATTAATTGTTCAAACTGAAAATTCATCTGTTTCAACTTTGGCTGAAAGCTAACCCTTATAAGTGAAAAATTCGACTATTTGGTTGAAAATTCATGTATTTTGTTAAAAATTCGTTCTTATGGATTCAAAAGTCATCTTTTGTATCAGAAAAGTTTTTTTTCGACCCCTTCCCCCCTCTATATGACACTTTGTGGTGTTAGGACAGACCCCCCCCCCCTTTATATTGTCACGCAGTATGAGGACGCTCTCGATTTGAAATTCTATTTGATCCTTGATAGCGTAGTTATATAGACTTTCATGTACCGAAAGATGGATAGCATATGCGACGTGGAACGAAGAAACAATCCTTAGGATCGATTATATAGTTTTTCCTCATGGCTTTTCTAGTCATTTTTAAATTTTTGTGCTAAGTTGTAATAAAACATAAAAATAACACACAATATGATTATTTTTTTGACATGTGGAAATTGGTCTACTTTACGTGAAAAAATTTATCCTTAAAAAAGTTACGAACTATCAGCGAGATCTCGGATACGAGAAAAAATCATCCCCTTTCTTTGTCTTCCTTTTCCAATTAGCTAAGATAATTGAATTTTGTCAAAAAAAGTTTTGAACATTTTTAATTTTAATTTCGAGTATTGGGAGTAACTTAGAAAAATTTTGTTTTGCAGTAGACTTTCGTGCTTGTTTTATACTTTTTGAAATTTGTGATATAAGAGTCAGTGATCATTGTCATCTTACAGGTAAATTAGGTGGTCCCTCTCATGAAAACTGTAACCTTAACATTGATTCTAATCGAATAAGGGGATTTCAAATACTAGGTCGTACTGCCAGGAGGGTAACAGGTTTTGTGACGATTTGGGACGTGTGGAGTAGGAGTTAATGCAGAATGTGACATCATTTTCACGCGTCGTGTCTGCATGATACCTCGCAGCTCTAATGCGTTTGGCTCGGTTGATCAGCACTTCATGCTTGGGATTCGGCAGTTTTTCCTGGTGGTTTTTTCAGAAATTTTTTAATCTGGTTTTATCAGTCGTAACAAAACATAAAAATAGCATAATATGATTATTATTCTGACGTGTGAAAATTTATCTACTTCACATTGAAAAATTTCTCCTTGAAAAAGCCACGATCTAGCAGCTAACTCTCGGATGCGAGAAAAAATCATCTCCTTTTTTAAAGTCACATTCCTAATTAGCTAAGGTAACTAAATTTCCGTATAAAAAAAGGTTTACACACTTATAATTTTAATTTCGAGTGTTTGGAGTAACTTGAAAAAATTAAATCGTTCAACAGACTTTCGTGCTTGTGAAAAAATGTTCATAGTTTAGGATACGAAATTCAGCGATCATTGTCATCTTACAGATGAATTAGGTGGACCCTCCAATGAAAACTGTAACCTAAACATTAATTTTATTCGAAAAAGGGGCTTCCAAATAGTGATGCCGTTCGATACGAGACTGTCTCGATATCGTATCGAAAAATCTCGTTTTTTTCTCGTATCAGTATCGGTTTCCGAGACTCTAGTCTCGGTTTTGTCTCGTATCGTTTTGGTATCGGAGAACCGATATATCGCTCGTACTTTTGGTTTAAACTTTCGATAACTATTTTAAACTATTTCAAATTTTCCTACAAAATTTTAAAAACTGTTCAAAATTACAAAAATTGCCTTTAAAGCCATGTGAGCGTAATCTCAAAATTTTTTTCGCATTTTTTCGAATCGAACTTTATATACGAAAAGCGATATCGACTTGAAATTTGGAAAATTAAATGAGAAGCACTAAGAAACGTGTGTCTGGTACTAAATTTTTATAATTATGAAAAAAGCAAAAAAAATTCAAAATCACAGCATTTTTTATCATTGTAAACATTTGAGACCAGACCAAAGTTTCTTACTGCTTCTTATTTAATTTGCCAAATTTTCAACTTAATAGCACGTTTCTTGTGAACGTAAGTTGGGTTTAAAAAAATTAAAAAAAAAAATTTGAGGTTACGCTGACATAGCCTGAAATCTTCCACATTTTTTTCGACAATTTTTAGAAATCTCTTTCATCTTTTTGAATTTTCATTAACAATTAATTAGTCAAAATAAAAACTCATTGTAAGCATTCCAACTGTTTTCAAAATGTTTAAAAATCTACATTTGATTACAAATTTTTTTTATTTTTTTCAAATTATAAATAATCATCTCAGTTTTTTTTTAATTTCAAAACATTCTAAATTTATTTTAAAATAATATTTCGAATTTTTACTGAGATAAAAAAAATCTGCTAAATTAAAAACATTATATTAAAACCTTTAAGATTCTTTTTGTGACAAGTTTATGGATATTGTTAAATATTCTTTTCAAATTAATTCTTCAAAAAAATAGAATCATTTGAAATTTTGCAAGGAGACTTAAGAAAATCTTTTATTCTCTTGAAATCTTACAAAATACGTAAAAAGCTTTTGAATGATTTTTTCAATATCTTTGAAAAGTACATTTTTTTTGTAAATTCCTATCAGTCTTTTAAGCTAACTTGAATTTTTGTAAAAAATTTGGAAAAAATTTCGAAATAACAAAAATTGTTTTTAAAACTTCAAATTTTTTTTAGACATTTTTGAAATCTTTTCATCCTTTTGAATTTTTGATACAATTAATTAGTCAAAATAAAAAATCATGTGAAACTTTCTCACTTTTTTCCAAATCCTGAAAAACACTGAAACAATTTAAAAAATTATTATTTTATATATAAGACAAATTTATATGGAGAAGTCAAAGATTTTTAATCTTTGAAATTCTTGCTAAATCTTTAAAATCTTTGTGCAAAATTTGAAATCTTCATGACACATTTAAAGTTTTCGTGGACTTTTTGATATCTCTGCAAAATGAAATCTTTAAAATTTTTCAAAATTCTTGCAATCTTGGATATCTGTGCAAAATCTTTGGAGCTCTCTCAAATCTTTGAAATCTTCAAGATCATTTTAAATCTTCAAAATCTTTGTAAAATATTTGAAATCTTCAAAAATCTGTGAAATCATAAAAAATCTTTGAAATGTTTGTAAAGTTCTTGCAATTTTTGTGAAATATTTGACAACTTGTTGAAATCCTGAAATATCATATAAATCTTTAGAACTGTCTTAAATCTTCGACAACTTCTGAAATTTTTGAAAACCTTTAAAATTATTTTGAATTTTTGGAACCTCTGTAAAATATTTTAAATGTACGAAAATCTCTAAAATCATTTAAAATCTTTAAAAGTTTTGTGAAATCTTTAAAATGATTGCGAAATGTTTAAAACGTTTGTGAAATGTTTAACATTTTTGTGTAATCTTTGTGAAATCCTTGCAATCTTGGAAATCTGCGAAATCTCTGAAATATTCTCAAATCTTCAAAATCATTTTAAATCTTAATGAAATCTTTGTAAAATTCTTGATATCTTTGAAATCTGACAAATCTTCGAAATCTTTAGGAGTCTTTTAAATCTTTTAAATCTTTTGATATCTTTTAAAAAATTTTCAATAATTTGAAGTCTTCAAAACCTCGGTGGAATATGTAAAATCTTTAAATCATTTGAAATTTTTAAAGTCTTCATCAAATATTTGAAATCTTTGTAAAGTTCTTGCAATCTTCGATATCTGTGCGAAATCTTTAAAATCTCATAAAATCTTTTAAATCCTTGAAATCTTCTGAAAATTGTAAAATCATTTGAAATTTTAAAAAAATACCTGAAATCTGCAAAAATCTGGAAAATTATTTAAAGTGCATGAAATCTTTGTGAAATCCTTGCCATTTTTGTGAAATATTTAAAATTGTGGTAAAATATTTGAATTCTTTGTGAAATATTTAAATCTTTGTCAAATCCTCGCAATTTCAGAAATCATTGCGATATCTTTAAAATCTTCTGAACTATTAAAACAATTTTCAAACCTATTGAAATTTTAAAAATTATGTAAAACCTTTGAAATCTTTGTGAAATCATTGCAACCTTGGAAGCCTGTGCGAAATCTTTAAAAATTTTTGAACTCTTTAATATCTTCTGAAATATTTAATTATCAAAAATCTTTGAAATCTCTATGAAATGTTTGAAATATTCAAAAATCTTTAAAATCATTTGAAGTCTTTAAAATTATTGTGAGATTTTTTAGCACTTTCCAAATATTAAAAGTCTTTGTAAAATCCTTCCAATTTAAAAAAATCTTTTGAACTCTTTTAAATCTTTGAAATTTTCTAAAATCTTTCGAGATCTTTAAAATTATTTAAGATCACTGAAATCTTTGTAAAATCTTTGCAATGCTAGAAATCTTTTGCACTCTTTTAAATCTTTCAAATCTTCTGAAATCTTTAAAATGATTTAAAACCATTAAAATATCTTTGACATATTTGAAATCTTCGAAAATCTCTATAAGAATTTGATATCTTTAAATTGTTTATGAAATGTTTAAAATATTTGTAAAATCTTTGTGTCATGATTTTTTAAATTATCTTACCGTTGTATGAATCTGTATGAATCTGCCAATCCTTTCTTTTTATCATTTTATACAATTTATTATATTTTGATTCATCAATTATCCTTCATCTTTCTATTAATTGTCTTACCCTGACTCTTTTCTCCAATTCTTTATATACTCCAGTTCCATCTCGTACATATCTATCCCTAGAGAAATCCCTTCTTTTTTCTTCCCATCTAGCTGATTCTATCGCAATAACTTTTCTTTCTTCTACCTCCTTCCTTCTATCTCCATAACCCAAAACTAGTTATACCATAGTATCGAATAACCACATTCTCCTTCTCCAATCTTTTTTTAACCTGATTATTCCATTTTCTATATCTATTTTATTACCCCTACGGCTTCCATCCCCCAGTCCATTCTCTTTTCCCTCTTCTCTTTTTCTAAAACTCATTATCCTTAACTTTTCGACATTTAGATTAAATTTTTTTTAATCTAAGTATTTCTCCTATTCATTAAACATTCATCTTTTGGTAGAAAGTAATCTTTTTTGGTTGTAAGTTTATTCTGTTCAATTGAAAAGAATATGACATTTTTGGTTCAGAATGCACCTTTTCTTTGGTTGAAAAGTTATTTTTTTCAGTTGCAAATTCATCATTCTTGGTTGAAAATGAACTTTTTGATGAAAATTTAACTTTCAGATTTGAAAATTTAACGATTTTGTTTTTCTCGTTTTTTTCGCTTAAATGTCAACTGAATTAATAGAACGCAATAATCAATCAAAAATAATTATGAAAACTCTGGTATTTCGATGGACCACTCGGTTAACCGAGATGGTGTTTCGATGTAATCCATATAATCCACCTAATGCGTCGGAAACCAGTGTAATGCGGCGTAATCCACTTATAATCCGATGTAATCTACTTATAATCCGGTGTAATTCAAGTAATTTGGTATAATCCTAGTATTTCAGAGTAATCGACTTGTAATCCGGAGTAATCCAGTTCAAACATAGTGTAATCCATATAATCCAACGTAAATCCTTTGTAGTTCGTATAATTCGAAGTAATTTAGGTAATCCAAGTAATTAACTTGCAATCAAGAGTAATCGAGGCAATTCAAATTAATTTACATAGCTAGTCCAAATACTCAAATAGTTTTCAAATATTTTGTCACATTTTTTCTAAATTAATTTTTTTGACTGCAAATTTGACTATTCCATTTTTAGTTAAAAATTGATCTTTTTTAGTCGAAAATTCAACTATTCGGTTGAAAATTTGTGTATTTTGTTAAAAGTTTGTCTTTTTTTGGGTAGAAAATTAATCTTCTTGATTAAAAATTCATTTTTAATTTTAAAATTCGTTTTGTTTTTGTTTGAAAATGATTTTCTTTGACTGAAAATTAAACTATTCCATTATTGATTGTAAATTATACTTTTTTTGTTGAAAATTTTTTAAATGTTGTTAAAAAGTAATCCTTTTTGGTTGAAAATTCGCATTAGTCTAGTTGAAGCAGAGTAATTCGCCAAAATTTTATGTAGCCTAGAGTATTCCTATTAAATCCGGAGTAATTTTGGGTAATTCAGAGTAATTATGTATGTAGAGGTAATCCAGAATAATCCGTTATAATTCGGAATAATCCATTTGGTTGAAAATTCAACTGTTCGGTTGAAAATTATGTTTTTTTGCTGAAAATTTATATTTTTGGTTTAAAAATTCAACTGTTTTATGGGAAACTCGCCTTTTTGGCTAGAATTTTTAACAGTTTAATAAAAAATTCAACTATTTGGTTAAAATTTCAACTGTTTTTAAAAAAAATTCGTCTTTTTGGTTAAAAAATTCAACAGTGTGATTTAATTTTTTTTCTTTTTTGACTAAAAAATCTTACTCTGTTTAAAATACAACTCTTTTGTTGGAAATTCGTCTTCTTGGTTTGAACATTCGTTAAAGATTCAACTTTTTTTTTAATTCACCTCTTTTTCTTAGAAGCCCAACTATTTGATTCTAAATGCAACTGATTGGTTGAAATTTTTTTTTCGAAAATTCAATTTTTTGTTAAACTTTCGGCATTTTGGATCTTTGGTAGAAATGTTTTTTTTTCGTGAGATTTAATTATTTTTAATTGACGATTGTTAGTGTTTTGAATAAAAAGAAAGATTAAAAAAATAAACCGATTAATTTAAATTGTTGCCGAGAAGTGCTTTTATTTGTCCAAGTTGGCTTAAAGGTGGATTTAAAGAGCATCGATTTAAAGAGCCCCTCTATCTGGATGATTTTTCAGCCGTCCCTGAGTCGGTCCACGGCCTCGGGCAATTATCCGCTGTTACCGTTAC
>JAUELO010000016.1:3162593-3177483 GCA_032357855.1 Amphibolips quercusostensackenii
TTCCCTTAATGAAATGGTCTCTTTGTTGCGATATACTATTCGGATTGGTGGGTAATTTCTCCTCGATGTTCAAATGTAGGACTCTTCATCGTGAACGAGGAAGAAGAACCTTTCTCATAAATCAAGCGCACCCCATGAGGGCGTCGTGATTCAATGAAGTGACTTCTTTGTTCACGACGGTGACTCGGTTTTTACCTCATTCATTGACCTTGCTTCTTTTTCGCATCCTCCTATCAAGATTCATGAGGTCTCTCTTAATGTCGTCACCAACTTCTCCAATGTATTTCCTTTAACACACAAATGTTTTGATCTAAGACTTTTTTTTCTAAAGGTGGAATATTATGGGGCTTAAAATTAACGGACTAAAGCAAAAAGTATGGTGTTTGAAGAAAAGGGTAAGAATAGAGCATACAACATTGGCCTAGATGATGAGAGGAGACGAGATAAGGGGCAGAGGGGAAATGTTGTAACAGTTGGTAAGGAAGGGAATCGCAAGTATAAATAGGTAGAGAAAGTAAGCGAGTGTAGCGGAGGGAAGAGGATCATGAAATAAGATAGGATTGAATAGGAGGTTTGTGGTGATAGGGGAGAAGGCAGGAGTTGGAGAGGGGCATTGAGAGGAAAAGGTCCAAAATTTTTTTTCAAAAGGTGAAAGATTGTGGGGCTTAGAATCAACGTGAATAAAACAAAAAGTATGGTGTTTGAAGAAAATGGTGAGAGAACAGTGTAAAACATTGCCCTAGATGATGAGAGAAGAAGACGAGATAAGGGCAGCGGAAAAATGTTGTGAATTTTGGTAGAGGAGGAAAGGGCAAATATGAATTGGTAGAGGAAGTGAGGGAATGTAGCGAATGGAAGGGGATTATGAAAGGTAGGAGATTATGAGATAAGATGGGATCGGATAGGAGAGTTGTGGTGATAGGGGAGAAGCAGGAGTTGAAAAGGGGCATTGAGAGCAGGAGGCCAAAAACTTTTTTTTGAAAAGTGAAAGATCATGGCGCTCAGAATTAACGTGAATAAAATGAAAAGTATAGTGTATGAAGGAAAAGATGAAAAAACTGTATACAACATTGCCCTAGACGATGAGAGAGGAAGACGAGATAAGGGGCAGAGGAGAAATGTTGTGACAGTTGGTAGAGATGGGAAGTGCAAGTGTAAATGAGTTAAGGAGGTAAGGGAGTAGAGCGAAGGAAAGGTGATTATGAAAGGTAGAAGATTATGAGATAAGATAGGAGCAGATAAGAGAGTTGTGGTGATAGAGGTAAAGGTAGAAGTTGTAGAAGGGCATTGAGAGAAGGAGATCCAAAATTTTTTTTCGAAAAGTAAAAGATTATGGGGCTTAAAGTTAACGTCAATAAAAGAAAGAGAAGGATGAAAGTAAAGTCAGCGTATTTAGCATGCAAAAGACACACAATGTATAGCGGTAAAACGCTAATGGACAAAGTCAATAATTAGGGGATTCTAAAAGAATGTAGTGTATAGGATACACTGGTCGACAAGAGTAAAAGAGATTTTTTGGAATGGTTTCGGCATGTTAAAAGAATGAGAGAAAAACAAATCACGGAACAAGTATATCCTAGGTGAAGTAAGTGGTAGCGTACCCAGAGGCAGACTAAAGAAAGAGTGATGGGAATGCGTGAATGAGACCCTAAAACGAAAATTTATAAAAAGCCACAGAAGATGTATAGATGTGAAGCAAGATAAACAGGCATGTGAGGACAAAGTAAACGCAGTTGGCAGGGAAGACCTGCGCAGTGTGCACGGTAAAACGCTAATGGACAAAGTCAGCAATAAGAGGATTTTAAAAGAATCTGGAGTGGGGGAGACACTGTTTGATGAGAGTAAAAGCAATCTGTTAGGATGGTTTAGGCATGTTAAAGAATATTGAAAAATGACTTACGGAACAAGTATATCCAGGTAAAGTAAGTAGTAGCGTACTTAAAGGCAGACCAAAGAAAAACTGATGGGAATGCGTGAATAAGATCCTAAAACAAAAATTTATAAAAAGCCACAAAAAACAAGAGCTTTCGTGAGAAAATGTATATATGTAAAGTAAGCTAAAGAGATATGTCAGGACAGAAAAGCGTGGCAACAGATAGTTTATTAGAGATGCATGACTCTGTGAAGCTCTTTACCTAGGGCGGTTGATAGGGAGATTGATCAGCGAGCTGGGTCAAAGCATACAACATTTTTTGTCAAAAATTAATCGCTTTTGGTTGAAAAATACACTTTAACTTTTTTGTTGAGAAATCATCTTTTTTGGTTGAAAATTTAACTACATGGTTCAAAGTTGAAATAAATGTTTGAAAATCCATTTTATTAGTTGAAAATACAATTATTTAAATAAAAATTAATGTTTTTGTTGGACATTTGTCTTTTTTGTTTTAAAAATTCATCTTTTTTATCGAAAATTTGTCTTTTTTTTGTAAAAAGTTCTATTCTTTTGGTGGAAACTTCAACTATTTGGTTGACATTAAAATTTTTAGTTGAAAAACTATTCTGTAGTGAATTGCCCTTTATGACTTGAAAAATCCACATTTTTAGTAAATTTTTGTTTTCTCTTGACTGCAATATCTTTTTTGGTAAAAAATGTAACTCTTTTGTTGAAAATTCACTTATTTGGCTAAAAAGTTCTTTCTCGTATAAAAAAATTGTTTTGATTGGATATTTTAAATATATTTTTTTTTAAAATAAATTTTGCTTATTGAAAATTCAACTATTTTATTTTTTATTAAGTATTTATCTTTTATATTTACAAATTTCATTATTCTCTTTTAAAAATTTGTCTCTTTCAACTGAAAATTCAAACATTTTGTTGAAAATTCTTTCTTTGGTTTGAATTAAATTTTTTTTTGCTTTAAAATTCGACCATTTGGTAAAAAATTTATCGTTGTAGCTGAAAAATTTAACTATTTTGTTAAAAATCTACATAGTTTGTTAAAAATGCATCTCTTTTGTTTATATTTTTCAATTTGATGTTAGATTTTGTTTGCTAGATATGAAATTAATATTTTAAAATATTAATTTATCTTTCCTAATTGGGAAAAATTTCTCTAGCTCTACTGGGATCCGAACCCAGGTCTTCCAGATTGCCGGTCTAGTGCTCTTACCCACTAAGCCACGGAGAGACAAAATTTTTAAGTTTAACTACTTCGTTTCAAATAAAACTTCTTTTTTAAAAATTATCTTTCTAAGTTAAACATGAACTTTTTTGTGGAAAAGCCATCTTTTCGGATTTAAGTGTCAGCGGTTTTCCAAATCATTTGACTTTTTATCTTTGAAATTCAACTCTTTCTATATGGTACGTCTACATTAATTTTATCAGAAAGATTTCATTCCCCTATTTTCGAAAAAATACTCTATTTCCCCTATTTTTAAAGCATTTTTGTCTTTGAAATCTAAATTTTTTTCCTGGTGAGGTAATAGGGAAGGGGAAACGAGTAAAGTGAGGAAATAAGAATTGATGGAAGTGTAAAGGAAATGATGGGATAGTAGTTAGGGAAAGGGTAGAGCAAATATGAACGGGTATTAGAAGTAGGAGGAGGGGGGGTGTAGTGAATGGGAGCGGATTATAAGATAAAATCGGATTGCCTAGGAGAGTTGTGGTGATAGGAAAGAGGAAAAAGGCGGTAAGAGGCGGTGAGAGGAGGGGGTGCTAAGATTCGTCTGGGTAGAGGTGGATAGTATTTTCAGCAGTTAGTTAGACTGTGCAGTCTTTCCTTTTTCCTGGAGGAGAAGTAGAAGAGGGGAGATGAAGTAGACTGTAGGTAGGGAAGTGATGAAATGAGGGGTAGAGGGGACATGTTGTGACAGTTGGTAGGGGAGGGAAGAGCAAGTATGAATGGGTAGAGAATGGGAGTGTACCGAAGGGAAAGTGATTACAAGATAACACAGGATCGGACGGGAGAGTGGTGGTTATAGAGGAAAGGCGGCTTTAGAGAGGGTCATTCAGAGAAGGAGGTGCTAGTATAGGATTGGATAAGCATGAATAGTGTTGGAGGGAGAGCGTTGAGAGGAGGGGGAGATCTGAATGATATAATTAAGTTTTAATAGGCTACGAAACACTTTTTTTGGCGCATAGCGCCTACCTTAATTAATTTTAAGGGTTTCGTAGACCCGGGCAGAAAATCTTATAGTAACTCACAACTCAGGGAACTCAGGGAAGTGAAAGGTGTGGATCTAGGGTGAGTAAGGGAATGTGGATCTAGAGGAAGTGAAGGAATGAGGGGCGTTCGGGAAGTGAGAGTTAATGTAGAGGAAAGGGAGGGGAGGAAGGTGTAGAAGATGAATAAGTTGGAGAAGGGAAGAGAAGCGAATGTTGAAGTTTGGGGAGGAGAAGTAGTGTAGAGAGGGGAAGTAGAGGTATAAAGGAAAGTAGGGGAATGTAAAAGAAGTAGGGGAGGAAAAGTAGGGGAGGGGGAGGTTCGATCGACTTATTTAGTACGAATAGGCTACGAAACCATTTTTTGTAGGCGCGAGGTGCCTAATTTGAATAATTTTGATAAAATTCAGTAATTGTCAATAATGAAGTTTAAAAAAAGGATTATTTTCCTACTCTGTATGCAATTCAAAATGGCTGCAGATACTTTTGTTTTCATTTGAGTTTCCGAATGACAGATGACAGTCCCATCAGTCAGGGTGTCATCGCACTCGAGTTGTTGGCGCACCCCGGAAAGTCAGTGAAGGTCCCATGTGTGCGAAATGTAATCGGGCGGCAGGTGTCTCGCTGACGTATCTTAACGAAGGACGACCCCCATTGCCATCCAACTCCACCTCTATCATTCTGCCTTCTATCTTGCGACAGAAGAATCTTCCTTAACAAGCATTGAGCAGCATCCGAGGGCGTAAAGGGAACTTTCTTCAAACTTTTTTTTCCTTGTTAAATTGTTTGCTCCCATTTCAGAGCAAAGTGAAGAATACTGCGATTTCGAGAAGAAGATCATTCTCTTTTTGTCACTGTTTCTCTTTTTACACTTCGTTAAAAGATTAGGGATCGAATTCTCTGAGGTATTTGGGTGTTTCTTAGTTTTCAGGATGGCGAATAGACCGGGAATCCAGGAAAGACCGGGAAATGACCAGCAATTTTAGTGACCGGGAAGAAATCGGGAATTTAATTTACAAACTGGGAATTTACTCCTGATCGCAATCAAATTCAAGTTTTCATTATTTAAATAATTTTGGTCAATTTATAAAAGTGATTTCTACCTTATCTAAAGTCGTAGGGCATATAAGTGTGCTTATTAGGTTACGGAATTATTTACTTATTTAAAAATTGAACTACTTTTTTAATAGTTAAACTTATTTATTTGAAATTAATTTTTTATTGAAGATTTAGACTTTTAATTGAAGATTTATTATTTTAATTAAAAATTTATCTCTGTTTGAAAATGTAACTAATACTTTGTTGAAAATCAATTTTTTTGTCTAAAAATTCAATTTTTTCAGTAAAAATTTAATTTTTTTACTAAAAATTTCACAGAGAAAATTAAACTGTTATATTTTTGTTTGAAAATTTATTTTCTCCCTCTTAAGTACTTTTCAGAAAATTAATCTTTTCTATAAAAAATTAATCCTTGTGGTTGAAAATTCCTCTTTTTAATAAAAATTTCAACTATTAAAGTTAAAGATTCATCATTTTAGTTGAAAAATCATCAGATTGATTGAAAATTAATTTCTTCAACTAAAAATTCAATTGTTCCATTCTTAGTTGATAATTGATCTTCCCTGGTTCAAAATTCAACAATTTGAATAAAAAATGGTCTTTTTTAAATAGAAAATTACATATATTGTTCAAAATACACGTATTTTATTAAAAAATCATCTTTTTCTTCAAAAATTAAACTTCTTGGCTAAAAATTTTTCTTTTTTGTTGAAAATTCAAGCATTCCAGTAAAACATTCATTATTTTAGTTAAAAATTCATCTGTCAAGTTGAAAATAAAATTACTCAGTTAAAAGTTAAACTCTTTTTTTAAAAATCATTTTGCCTTTTAAATTTTTCAAAATTATTATTTTTCAGTTGAAAATTCATCTTTTTTGGTAGAATTCGATCATCTTGGTCGAAAATTCATCTTTTTGGTCCAAAATTTAATTATTTCATTCGAATATTTATCATCACAGTTTAAAATTAAACTTTCTGGTTTAAAATTCAACTATTCTGATCAAAGATTAACAATTTTAGTTTATTTTTGAGTAATTTGATTGAAAATGTAACTATTTTTTTTAATTAGCTTTTTTTTGTTAAATGTCAGTTTCTAACTGAAAATTTAACTGATTCGACTAGTATATTAAAAACTATCTTTTTCATTAAAAGTTAATCTTATTGTCTGAGAATTTTTATTATCGGTAAAAAATTTAAGTATTTCAGTTCAATATTTATCATTTCAATTAAAAATTCATCTCTTAGATTGAAAATAGAATCACTAGTTTAAAAGTTGAACTCTTTTGTTAAAAATTATTTTTTTTTATTGAAGAATTATAATTTTTTGTTAAAAATTCATTTCTGTGGTTAAAAAATGCGCCATTTAATTGAAAAAATGTTTTTTTCCTTTGGATGAAAAGGGATTTTTTCCGAAAATTGAACTATCTTGTTGAAAATTTGTTTCCTTTTTAGTTAAAAATAATTATATTGTACTAAAAATTTAACTATTATATCAGTTAAATATTTTATAATATTAATTAGCAACTCATTTCTTTGGTTGAATATTCATTTTTTTACTCAAAATTCAAATATTCAATTTTTGGTTGAAAAAAGTAATCTTTTTCATTTGCAAATTCTTTTTTTTTTTAGAAAAATTTATCCTTTTGGTTAGAAATTTATTTTTTTGTTGAAAACTAAACTTTTTTTGTTGAAAATTCATATTTTTTTGTGAATAAATAATCTTCTTGGTTTAAATTTTTCTCTTTTCTGGTTAAAAATACAACTGTTTAGTTTGAAAAAAACCTTTTTATGTTAAAAATTAACGTTTTTGTCTTGAAAATTCAACTGTTTCACAGAAAATTCATTTTTTTTTCGTGAAATTGTACCGAAAATTTAACTTTTTCTCTTTTGGTTGATAATTGACCTTTTTTTAGTTGAAAATTAAATTAATTTTTTAAATTAATGTATTTTATTAAAAAATCGTCCTTTTTTAAAAATAATTATCTTTTAGTAGAGATGTAAACTTTTTTCGTTAAAATATTAATTGTTACACTTTTTGTTGAAAATCTATCTTTGTAGGTTTGAAATTATACTATTTGGATAAAAACTCCACTGTTTTGTTCAAAATTGAATTATTTTGTTTAAAATTATATCTATATATTTTTTGAAAAATAAACTTTTTTTTAAATTGTAATCTATGCTTTTTAAATATTAACTATTACATTTTTTGTTAGGCATTCAACTTTTCAGGTTGAAAATTCAACTGCCTTATATAAAATTCGGCTTTTAGACTTAAAAAAAATATTTTGGTTAAAATACATCTGTTTTCGGTTGAAATTTAATCTTTTTTGTTTAAAAATTCATCCTTGTGAATAGAAAATTTAAGCATTTGGTTAAAAATGTAACTTGTTTGTTGAAAATTTGATTGCTGTGTTGAAATTTTGAGTATACTGTCCTCTAAAAAATTTAATTATTTCGTTAAAAATGCGACTGTCTTCAATTGAAGATTAAGCTTTTTTATTTAAGAGTTTGCCCATATAGTTGAAAATTCATCACTGTAAATCAAAAATTTGAGAATGTGGTTAGAAATTCAAATATTTTGTTCTAAATGTAATTATTTTGTGATTTTTATTAAATTTACGTTTCTTTATTTAAAATTTTGTCGTAGAAATAATTTTTTAAAACATTTTTTCTTTGATATTTCTTCAAATTATTATAATTTAATATGAAAAATCAGTCCTTTTATTTTTTTCGGTTTTTTAAACAATAATGTGTATGTTGTTTTGTGGTATCGCGATGTTCAGAATTGATTTTTCTGAGACAGAATAATTTTTTTTTTCAATCAAAACTTTTTGTTATCATTCAGCATCCCATAGTTCTGTGCTGCCACTCTTTAATTAAGTTTGTTAATGTTGGTTGATTATTATTTCCGTATAGCTAAATTGCTGAAGTAAAATAAAGTGCTGTATAAAAAATCGCAATTATAAAGGTTAATTTCAAAAAATATTATTATCAACAATAATTAATTTTTCAAGAATTTAATGCTGTTAATATTCTATAATTGTTATCTCATTATATCTTAAGACTCAAAGAAACCTTAAAGAATGTAGCAAATCCATAAATTTACTGGGTTTATTTTTGTAGAAGATGGTTATAAACAATGATAAATTGTTCTAAAAATGTTAAAATCTAGGGAGTTCGAGGGCTTGCAAATGAAAAAAAAATTGGATAACCCCTCCATCCGATAAACACCCAAAATATAGTAAATCCTTTATTTTAATTTAATTTTTGACTCAAATTCCTGATAAGTTTTTTGACATGCCGAGGAATCATTCGGCTGGACCATTCGGAAAGGACAGGAAGAGGCTGAGCCCTCGTAAGCGACATCACGTCCTGCAGCATTGCTGCCGGGCGTCGCGAACCTTTTAAAGCCCCTCTGTTATCCTTAGCGGGTTCCCGAAGGACTCTCTTATCTCTCAGCCAGTGTTTGCCTTGTGGATCTTGAACCAGGGCCACGAATAGAGGGAATACGTACAACCGAGAATTCAGGGTAAATTCTACAACTCAAAATATCCAGGAGGTGGCTAAAAGCAGGGTTTGGTCCTCGAAGGAGGTGGACTTGGATAGGGGATGGGAAGAGTGAATGACTGACTGAGAGATGAGAGATGAGAAATAACAAGGCAGAAGTGTAAGAGAGGGTGAAGTTGAGGGACAAACTTTTGGGATAAAGGTGGCAATCCTCTGCGCAAATGTAGTCACAGGGATTCAGATTGGACGTCTCTAATGGCAACGAAATTTCAATGCCAAATGGTACTCCGATTCAAGGATCAAGGATCACCGAACGCTTTTGCAAATCCTTATTTGGCCAAGAGATTTGATGTTGAAAAATAAATGGAAAACAAATTCTAGAGACGTATTTTACATTGGATTTTGAAATATGGTTTGCTGGTTTGGTTTATAGCAATAAATTTTTCTGTTACGCTTCCTTTATCTGAAGATAATTTGTCATCAATATTGTTTTGCGTTAATAACAACACTGTTTGACCTATTATTTGTTGTAAGTTTTTAGACGCAATGGCCCCGCAGTTTACTAACCTCTCCATCTTATTTATCACCTTTTCCCTTTTCTGTGTACCCCTCCCGTTTTCCCTCCTTGCCTTCGCCCAGTTCTAAATAACTTTACACCTTCTAACCACCACACTCTCCATAATCTCCGTAAGCCTCACCACTTCCGACCCTATTCCCTTCTTCGTCCAATTCTATGTATTTTTCTTTTATTTTTTTTCATATTTTATTTTTTATTTTTCTTAATTTATTTTTATTTTAGCCTTCGCCTAATTCTAAATAACTTTACACCTTTTAACCACCACACTCTCCATCATCTGCGTGAGCCTCACCACTCCCGCCCCTTTTCCGAAACCGCCTTCTTCCTTTACCCACTCATTAAACCTCTCCGATATACTTTTCTTATTTTTAAACTGAAAGGGTGCACACTCTCTATCTTCACAAACTTTTACCACCCTCTCCATCTTACCTATCGTCTTTTTCCTTTACTGTGTACTCCTCCCGTTCTCCCCTTCCTACCTTGACCCAATTTCAAATCACTTTACCCCTCTCAATCGCTTTTCTCTCCAACCTCTACCTTCTATCGCCTCCCTCATCGCACTTATCCTTTGTATACGTGAACTTCTCTCTCTCTCGATTTCCCGAACTGCCCTTTTCCTACCTCAGCACATAAGTTCCCCTACCCTTTTACTAATTTTTTTGCTCCACATAATCCTATATAGTTCTCCCACTCTTTAACTCTTTGCCGTATACTGTTTCCACTTTATAACTCTTTCCCATATACTTTTCTAACTCTTTAACTTTTTTCTATATACTTCTTCCACTCTTTACCTCTTTTCCATATACTTCTACTAATCTTTTACACATTCCCATATACTTCTCCTGCTTTTAAACTCACAGAGCCCACACTCTTCATCTTCCTTCAACCTTTGCTATCCTCTTCATCTCATCCCGAATTTTTTCGCTCCCCTGTGTACCCTTCGCGTTCTCCCTTCTATACTTCTGAATTACTTTACTCCTCTTCAACGTCCCACTCTGCACCCTCTTATATTACACCTTCCTACCTCTTTCGTTCCTCTTTACTCTCCACCCTCTCCCATATATTTCTTACACTCTTTAACTCTCTCCCACTTATAAGCTCACATTGCCCACACTCTCCATCTACCTCTGACTTTCAGCACCCTCTCCATCTCATCTGTCATATTTCCCTTATCTTGTGTACCCTTTCGTTATCCCCTCCCTACCTCCTCTCGCTGCAAAATCACTCTACCCTGATAAATCTTTCCACTTTCCACACTCTTATATTAGACCCTCCTACCCATATTTTCCCTATTTCCTCCCCACTCTCTGTTTTCTTACTCTTCAACTCTGTCCCATATGCTATGCTAAATTAAAACTTTTTTCTTATAAATGTTTTTAATTTTTCAATTGAAATTAAATTTGTTGAATTCTAAAAAGTATAATTAGCAACTTAAATATTATTAATTTTTAATCGTTTTAAATTTACTTCAAGTAATTGAAATTTTAAAGCGTTTGAGTATAAAAAAATTTTAATATCACAATTTTTGGTTTAAGTTTTGAATAAAGTTCGCATTCCTTTAAGTTTCAACGTTTTGAAGTAGAAACTCTTTTATTTGTAATGTTTTCTATTCAAAATTACTATTTATTTTTAAGTCTCTTCAGAATAATTCAATTCATTTTTTAATTTTAAAAAATTTTGTCTAATCATTTTAATGTTAAGTTATGATTTTGTTATGTAAGAACAATTTAAAATTTTAGAATTTCGGAAGCTTCCACTTTGAAAAATTCAATTTAGTTCTTAATATTGAATTGTCAAATCCTAATTACTTTGAATTTAAAATTATTCAAATTCAAAAGTTTTTTTATTTTTAATTATTTAATTTTTAAAGATTTTAATAATAAATAATAACATTATAATTTTGCTGAATTTCAAATGACTCAATTTCCAAAATATCAATTGGCAAAAATCGTTCAATATTTGTATATTTTTAATTTCAGGCTTTTTCAATTCGCAATTAATAATTATTGTTTAAAAAATATTCTAAAAAATAATAATAAAAAATTGCTTTTATAATTAATTTTTTAATTTGCATGCTGTTCGTTTCAGGAAATAAAAATCCAGAGACGTGAACGCGCGATTTGCGCGCGTGCATTAACTGCTAGTAATTTTTTTTCTAAACTGGGTGAAACATTTTTTGTATCTTATTTATTATGTAATTGTTAATGATTTGAAATGAAAATAGTGTAATTGAGTGAGAATAAAATAATTAAGAAAAAAGCTCTTCTGATTTATATCCGTGAAATTCACTCCAACCAAACTTAAAAAATTACAAATATTTCCTGTTGATCCTAGGACGTTGAAAATCTCCCATCTGTGAAGAAAGTGACATTGGTAGCCCATTTTCTAAAAAAAGAACATCTACTTGTTGACAAGTAGTGAAGTTTTGAATTTGCCTAAAAAATTGTTCATAAAATAGACAACTATTGTTTATTGGTAAAGGATCGTAAGGGAAGGATTTGGCAAAGTAATTAAAAATTGATAACTTAAAAAAAATGAAAATCTGCCAGTTAAAAGTTAAAAAAAATTAAATTTATTCATAACATGGTGACCGACAAAAAGGTTACTTTCGAAATGGTAAACATCAAGTTGAATGGGTGTAGAGTGAACCGCGTCTTCTTTATGTGGAAAAGCTAATTCTGTAAAAAGAAAATATAATTAGGATATTAATTATTATTTTAATTTTTTTGTAGAAAATTCTTTGCTTGTTTTTTTTCGCTTTTGATTGAAAGGGTTTTCTTGGTTGAAAAGTCGTTTTACTGGTTTTGCAGTTTCTTCTCTTTTGGTAGAAATTTAATATTTTTCGGTAAAAAATGCATCTGTTTAGTAAACAACTTGATCTGTTTTCGTTGAGCATCTAACTAGTCGAGCCTGGATTTCACACCGGTTTTGGGACTTACGATGGCAACCAGAGAGGTCCACCGAACGTAAGCAATCAGGGGCGTATGAACGTTTTATTTCCAGTGAATTTTTCTGATTGGTAAAAAATATTTCGAAAATCTTTTTTGTCTTGTACGGAAAAAAGGGTAAACTTAATATTTAACGGAAATGAGGAAGAAAGTTTGCTTTTACACGGTAAAATAAATGCTTTCCCTGTTTAAGTACTTAAAACGTTTTTGGATTGTTCAGCACTATTTTTTAGATACGTTGGACAGCGCCATCAATTTAGAATTATGAGAAGAATTTGAATTTGAATTAAATAATAACCAGAAATCTGATAGTAAATGATTAATTTCAAACCGCAGTATAGCATTGTTGATTAAAATGACTTGATATGCAGTGCTCTTGTTCATTAAAATTGCTCCAGCAATAATTTCGAGATACACAAGGGTTCGTGTGTTCAGTGGCGCTGTTTTCAAGGTCAAAGAGGTATTCGATCGCACGAAATTAGTCATGGCACGAAATAATCCGATCAGTCCGATCGCCTTCATTTGGCTTCAGATCCTCACTGCTGGTTGACGCGAGCCTGCTATCAGGCTTATTCGCTATGCAAACGTGTGTGCTGTTCTCGCTGGAGAGTGAACTGCGACGAACCGTCATGACACAGAAACACAGCTGGGCCGTTAAGGTACAGCGCTTTGTCGCTACGCTCCTGTTTTTTCACGCTTGAAAATTATCCCCTTTTCCAGATCTCCCTGTTGCCTAATCGTACCGAAAAAATCCGTTTATTTGTACCGAAATTTTGAAACACGTAGCCACGGCTTTTTTAAAATAAAAGAAATATAAAATTGAGTACTGAATTCAATATGAAACAATTTAAATTCCTAAGATTTCAAATAGAAATATATAGCACTTTCAAGAAAGTAGTTAAATTTCCAACATAAAAAAATTCTACCTAAAGAGATGAATTTCAACTCAAAGGGACAAATTTTTAACATCAAAATAGTTGCATTGAAAACCAAATAGTTTAACTTTCAATCAAAGGATACGAACCATAAAAAAGATGACTTTATCAAACTAGTTGAATTTTCAAAACAAAAAGATGCATTTTCAACCAAATTTTAGAATTTTCAAACAAAAAAGATTAAAATTCAACTAAGGACAGTTAAATTTTCAAGCCCAAAAAAAAACAATTTTCAGAAGACGTTGAATTTTTAACTGAAAAATATATTTTTTTAACCAAAAATAGAATCGTAAAGTTTCCAGTCTGAAAAATTAATTTAAAAAAAAAAAACTAATTTTTAACCAGTTGAATTCAACAAAAAAAACAAACAAGATTAATTTTCTAACCAAAAAGACAAATGTTCAACAAAATACGTAAATTCTCTACCAAATAGATAAATTTTTAACTTACCAACGAAAAATTTCCTACCAAAAATGGAAGTTAAATTTTTAAATAATTAAATTAATTTTTAACAAAAAAAAAAAACGAATTTTGAATTACGTTTTCAACTAAAAATGTGAATCTAAAAAAAACATTTTTTACAAAGCGGTTCAACTTTCAATTCACTAAGTAGTTGCATTTTCTAGCCGAAAATATAATTTTTCAACTAAAAAGGTCATTTTTTTATCAAACGGTTTAATTTTCTACTAAATTGTTGAATTTAATCAAAAAAGACGAATTTTGAATAAAACAGTTGAAACCTCAACCAAAACAGAATAATTTTTAACCAGTTTGCATTTTTAGCCAAAAAGGATGAATTTTTAAACTAGAAGATTATTTTTCTATTGAAAAGGCGAATTTTCAACACAACAGTTACATTTTTAACTAAAAAGATGATTTTTTAACTAAAATGATCAATTGGTTTATGGACGGCCCCTAATTTATGCTGTACTAAAATTGCAAAAGTAAAAAAATTGAGAAAAAAATCAAAAAAATTCTATTGATTTAAGTAAAATAGAAAAGAAATTAAAGGAATTTAAGAGAAATGAGAAGAATTCGATGAAATTCATAAAATTTCAAGATGCATTAAAAAAAAACTGAAGTGAATTGAAAACAATTCCAAAATATGAAAAAATTTATAGTATTCCGCAAGTTTGAAATAAGTTTAGAAAATTTTAACGGAATTCAAGAGAATTCCAAAGAATTCAACAGAATACAGGATAAATTAATAAGATTTCAGGGTAAATTCAAACTTGATTTAAATGAATTGCAAAAAATATTTTTAAATCCATTAAAAGATAATAAAATCTCGAGAGATTCTAGGAAATCTGATATTTCCTGAAATCATGGAAAATTTATTAAAATACCTTGAGAGCTTTTAAAATCCTTTAAAATTATTCCTGTATGCAAAATTTTTTCTAAATTCCTTAACATCATTAAAATCCTTGGAAACCCCCTAACCTTTTTTTTTAATCTATTGGAAATGCCTTGGAACCGCTTAAAGTATCCTAAAATATTTCAAATCCTTGAAAATTTCTTTAAATTATTGAAGTAAATTAAAAATCCCTTAAAATCTTTTAAAATTCCCTAAAATTATTTCAAATCCTTTGAAAACAAAAATTAAATCAAAATCAAATCCTTTGAAATTCGATAATTTCTGAGAGCTGATTAAAGTATTCCTTACAGAAATTTCCTGACTTTTCCATTTTTTTCAAAATCCTTGACTTTTCATCAATTAATAATTTAGCTCGCAAGTTTGAGCGCGCTTAAGGCGCCCAAATGTT
>JAUELO010000016.1:3206303-3218195 GCA_032357855.1 Amphibolips quercusostensackenii
TTAATGTTAAATTAAGTTTCAGCTCCTATCTGAGGTGGAAATGCATTATAATCTTAACGAAAAAATGTAATTAATTCACTAATAAACATAACATTTTTTTTTTAATATACATTATGATGGAAGTAGGTCAATGAAATAATCAAATGTAATTTTTAAGGCCTTACTGATTCACATTGCCTTACTGATGAGTCCAGTGACTCAGTAAAAAATTAAAAAAAAAATTAATTGCAGAACAAAAATAAATACTATTGACCCTAATGCAAATTAAAAATCTCCTTTACGATTAAAAAAATTTTATTTTTAACTAAATAGTTAAATATTTAAATAAAAAACAAAAATTGGCTTACCAAAAACGGAATACTTAAATTTTTAGTTGCAAAATTTTATTTGCAACAAAAAAGTTCCACTTTGAACCAAATAGTTGAATTTTGAACTAACGAGTTTTTTAGAAAAGTTCAGTTTTATTTATTTTTAAATTAGTTTTGAAATCAAATATATTTTTTGGTCTAGAGCAAAAAAAAGTTCAACTAAGCTATTGAATTTTGAAGGAAAAAGGTGATTTTTCAACTAAGAAGATTAATTTTCTACAAAAAGGACAAATTTTTAAAAAATTACATGAATTTTCAACACTAAAAGATAAATATTAAATTTTTAAATAAAAAAATTAAAATTAAAAGTTGAATTTTTTTCTAATGATATCAAATGTTCGCCAAGCAGTTGAATTTTCGACAAAATCATTAATTTTTTAACATATTAGTTGAATTTTTAAGCCAAAAAGACCAATTTATTTAGAACACGAATTTGCAATACAAAACATGAATTTTCTACCAAAAACTAAGTTTTTATTTAAAAATAAAATGATTAAATTTCAAGTTTTAAAATTACTTTTCACCACTAAAAAAATGGATTTCTAATCAGTTTAATTTAACAAAAAAGATGAATTTTCAACAAAATACTCGAATCTTCAATTAAATATTTGAATTTCCAACTAAAAGAGATAAATTTTTAACTAAAGAGAAAATCCTTAAATTTTCAGTTTAAATAATTAATTTTAAACAAAAAAAATTTATTTTTAACCCGGAAATACGAAGTTTCACAAATTTTTTGAATTTTTCACTTGATAGTTAAATTTTTTACCAAAAAAAAAATAATTTTCTACGAAGAAGAATAAAGTTTTACCAAAAAAGATGAGTTGTCGAACCTTAAAGCCAAAAAGAAGAATCATCTGCAAAACAATTAAATTCTTAAACCCCAATAATGATTTTTCGATAAACCAGTTAATTTAATAGCAAATAGTTTAATTTAAAAAAAAAATGGTTTCATTTGTGATCAAATAGGTTGATTTTCTACTAAAATAATTGAATTTTTAATTAAAAATATGAATTTTCAACAATAAATGTTATTTTCAACTAAATAGTTTAATTTTGTACCAAATTATTGTATTTTTAATTAAAAATGGCGAACTGGATGAAATGCAGATGGATTTTTTAACCAAAAAGTATAAATTTTTAATGAAAAATGCTCCAGTGGATTTTAAACCGAAAAGATTTCAATGTTGGGTCAAGAACAGCTGAATTAAAAAAAAAAAAACAAATTTGCAAAAAGATACATAAATTTTCAACCAAATGGATGAATTTTAATCTAGAAAAATCAATTTTCAATTCAAAATATTAGTTTTAAACCAAACATGAAATAGTTTTATTTTCAGTGTAAAACCTGCTTCTCAACAATTCTTTGTTTAAATAATTAAATTTTGAACCAAAAAGATGACTTTTAACTAAAATAATAAATCTTCAACGAAAAAAAATGAATTTTTAATACAAGATTTTAACATTTGTCCAAACAGTTGAATTTCCAATCGAAAAGATGATTTTTTAAACAAGAAGATAAATTTTCTATAAAAAAGACAATTATTAACAAAATACATCAATTTTCAATTATATAGTTAATTTTTAACGAAATAGTTTTTAAAGGTAATAAAGAATGTTAGAATACCGTCAAATCTCATTTTGGTTTCCTTTCAAGTAATAGTAAGTAGGAAAGGAAGAGTAGGAGATGTTAAGTAGGGAGGGGAAAGAAGTATAGGAAGTGGGGTAAGTGGTTGAAGGTAAAGTGGAACAGAGAAATTTAGGGGAGTAGGGATAAGGTAAAGGAAGTAGGGAAGAAAAGGGTGATTAGGTGGGAGTGGCGTAGAGAGGAGACAGAAGTCTAGGAAGTGGGGTAAGTGATAGGAGGAGAAGAATAAAAGAGGGAGTTAGGGGCAGGAAGGAGTTACGGAAGAGCAGAAGAGAAAAGGGTGAGTAGAAGGTAGAAAAAGGGGACAAGTATAGGAATTGTAGAAAGCGATGTGCGGAGAACTGAAACAGAGGAAGCAAGGGGTTGGGATGAGTTAAGGGAACTAGAGAAGAGACGGCCTTATGAAAAGTCGGGATTAGGAGAGGATAGAAAGAGTATTTTAGGGGTAGTAAGAAGGGAAGAAAAGTTAAGAAAGTGAGGTAAGTGATAAAAGAAAAAGTCTGAAAAACGGAGCAAGTGATAGAAGGGCAAGTAGAACAGAGAATTTAAGGCAGGTAGGGATGTTTTAGGGCAAGTAGGGAAGGAAAGAATGAGTGCGAGGGTAGAAGGGAGGGCAAGGAAGTAGAGCATTAGGGTAGGTGATAGGAGTGGTGGAACAGAGGAATTAGGGGGTGCTGATGACTTAGGGGAAGCAGGGAAGGAAAGGATGAGTAGAAGGTTAGTGGGATAGTAGAGAGTACAGGAGACTATAGGATCGGGGTAAGTGATGGGAGTGAAAGTAGATCAGGAAGTAAGGAGCTGAGGATGAGTTAGAGAAAGTAGAGGAGAGAGATGCATTAGGATAAGTGGCAAGGTGAGGCCTGTAAGAGTAAGGCGGAGGAAGTAGGAAGGGAAGGAAAATATAGAAAGTGGGGAAAGTGATAAGAGGGGAAGTGTTACAGAGGAAGTAAGGTAGGGAATATCAATGAATTATGAAAAGTAGGGAGAAGCATCGGAAATAGAGAAAGACAAGGTTGTTATGAAAGGAATGTGAAAAGAGGCGAAGGTATGATAAGACAGGATCGGATAGGACATTATATAATATAAAAAGAGATCAGAGAGAGGTGGTGTGGTCGGAGAAGGGGCAGATTTAAGAAACTAAATCAATGTCCTAGTAGGCTATGAAACCCTTTTTTGTGAGTTAAAATAATAAAGCCTACTTTGACTTTTTTTTCAGTAGACGCGGTACGTAATTTTTCAAATATTGAAAATACTTTTTAACCCTGCGTCTTAAATTTTCTTGACGTTTGTAAGGAGAACCCCAGGAAGTTATATGAGAAAAGATTAAGAAAAAAAGGAGAAAGTGGAGTCGGTGATTTCGAATTCGAACGCAGCTTCTCAGAGCCATTTGCGCATCGTATATTGGTTTGCCCTCAGGTTTCGAGGTGCGAACCGGTTTCGCACTCGTTTCGCTTTAGGATCCGCGAAATTTCTGATCTCTCGCCTCTCAGCCCATTCTCTGTCCAGGGGTGTTCCCTTTAGTACCCCCCTGGTCTAAAACATAACGTGGTTAAAAAAAAAATAAGAGAACGTTTCACTCTCCAAGGGAGAATTTTATACGCGCCTCAGTGTCAAATTTTATTTATCGCACAACTGTCTTTTTTTTTATTTCGTGCCTATAAATCCCGGTCTTTCAAAATATAATCTTGAAATTGTAACAGAGGCGTCGCATATCAGATTTTAAAGATAACGAAAATTTTGAAGATTTTTGAATATTTCAAAACGTGGCACTAAGGTTTCAAGGATTTTAAGGATTTCTAACGATTTCAGAAAGGTTTTAAAGATTTTGGTGATTTCAAGAAGATTTTAAGAATTACAGAAGATTTCAAAAAGGCATTGTGCATTAAATTTTAAATCTTTGTAATATTTTTAAATTTTTTTGAAGATTTCAAGAATTTTAATGATTTTACAATGATTTGAAACGATTTTTAAAAAATTTTAAGAGGCTTCAAAATATTTCAAAGATTTGAAAAACTTAAAAAAGATTTTAGGCAGGTTTTGAAGATTCCAAAGATTTTTTTAAGTTTTCGAAGATTTTTGGAGATTTCACAAAGATTTCCAGGATCGTAAAGATTCTACAATCATTTCAAAGATTTCACAAAGACTTCAAAGATTTCACAAAGGCGTTGTACATCAGATTTTAAAGCTTAAAAATTTTTTTGAATATTTTACAAAAATTTCACAAAGATTTCAAGGATTTTAAAGATTTCACAATGATTACAAAGATTTCGCAAAGACTTCAAAGATTTCACAAAGGCGTTTTACATCAGATTTCAGAGCTTTGTAATTTTTTTGAAGATTTCATAAAGATTTCACAAAGATTTCAAGGATTTTAAAGATTTCACAATGATTTTAAAGATTTTTCAAAGACTTAAGATTTCACGAAGGCGTTGCACACCAGATTTTAAGGCTTTAAAACCTTTTTTAAGATTTTCTGAGATTTCATAAGGATTTCAAGGATTTCATAAGGACTGTGAAGACTTCACAAAAAACAAATTCTACAAAATTTTTAAAAGGTTTCAAAAGATTTCAAGAATTTGAAAAATTTTAAAAAGATTTTAGGGATCTCACAAAGATTTTGAGGATTTCACAAAAATTTCAAGGATTTTAAAGATCTCACAAATATTTAAAAAATGTTACTAAGATTTCAAATATTACACAAAGGCGGTGTACATCAGATTTCAACGCTTGGAAAGATTTTTAAAGATTTTTGACGATATCACAAATATTCAAGGATTTTACAAAGGCGTTTTAAAGCAGGTTTTAAAATTCCAAAGATTTTGAAGACTTTTAAAGATTTCACAAAAATTCTAAATATTAAAAAAATTTTAGAAGCATTTTAAACATTTTACAAAGGCTTTAAAGATTTCAGAAAGGCCTTGTGCATCATATTTTAAAGCTTGGAAAGATTTTTCAAGATTTTTTAAAATTTCACAAAGATTTGAGGATTTTAAATATTGGATTTTTTGAGATTTTTGACAATGTCACAAATATTCAAGGATTTTGAAGATTTAACAATGATTTTTAATGACTTTGAATTTTTTAAAATGTTTTCAAAAGATTTCTAGCATTTGAAAGACTTCAAAAAGATTTTAGAGATCTCACAAAGATTTTAAAAATTTTACAAAAATTTCAAAGATTTCACAAAGAAATTGTACAGCAGATTTAAAAGACTCCAAAGATTTTTAAAATTTTTTAAAGATTTTACAAAGATTTTAAAAATTTTGGAACTATTTCAAGGATTTCAAAGATATCAAAAAAATTTGAAACATCTCACAAATATTTCACAGATCTGACACAGATTTCAAAGATTTCACAAGGGCATTGTACAGAAGGTTTTGAAGATTCCAAAGATTTTTGAAGATTTTTGAAGATTCCACAAATTTTTTAAGGATTTTAAAGATTTCACAATGATTTAAAATATTTCACCAAGGTTTTAAAATGTTTCAAAAGATGTCCGGGATTCATAATATTGCAGAGATTTTAAAAAATTTTAGAAGATTTCAAAGATTTCACAAAATCATTGTAAATCAGGTTTTAAACATTTCAAAGTTTTTTGTTTCAAAAAAATTTTAAAGAATTTCAAAAATATCTCAAGGTTTTTAGAGATTCCAAATCATATCACCAAAATTGTAGAAGATTTCAAGGATTTCAGAGATTTTACGAAGATCAAAAAGATTTTACAAAGGCGTTGTACATCAGATTTGAAAGATTCTAAAGATTTTTGAAGAAGTCACAAAGATTTCAAAGATTTTCAAGATTCCACCGTGATTTCAAACAGTTTTAGAAAGATTTTAAAAGGTTTTAAAAGGTATTCAGGATCTAAAAGATTTCACAAAGTTTTCGAAGATTTCATAGAGGCGTTGTACATAAGATTTTAACGCTTTAAAAGATTTTTGAAGATTTCGCAAAGATTTCAAGAATTTTAAAGATCTTACAATTATTTCCAACGATTTCAGAAAAATTTCAAAAGGTTTCAAAAGATTTCTAAGATTTGAAAGACTTCAAAAAGATTTTAGAAATCTCGCAAAGATTTTAAAGATCTCATAAAGATTTCAAGGATTTCACAAAGATTTTAAAGATTTCACAAAGGCGTTGTATAGCAGGTTTCAAAGATTCCAATGATTTTTGAAGATTCTAGAAGATTTCACAAAGATTTTAAGGATTTTTAAGATTTTACAATGATTTCAAAGGTTTCACAAAAGCGTTGTACAGCAGGTTTTAAAAATTCCAAACATTTTTTAAGATTTTTGAAGATTTCACAAAATTTCAAAGATTTTAAAGATTTTAGAATGAAAAAAGATTTCAAGAATTTAAAAAACTTCAAAAAGATTTTAGAGATCTCACAAAGATTTCAAAGATTTTACAAAAATTTCAAAGGTCTCACAAAAATTTCGAAGATTTCACAAAGGCATTGTATATTAGGTTTTAAAGATTCCAAATATTTCGAAAATTTTTGAAGATTTAAAAAAATTTTACAACTATTTTAAGATTTTTAACGATCTTAGCAAGGTTTCAAAAGATTTCAAGGATTTTAAAGATATCAGAAAGATTTAAAAGATCTCACAAGTATTTTACAGATCTTAGAAAGATTTCAAAGATTTCGCAAGGGCATTGTGCAGCAGGTTTTAAAGAGTCCAAAGATTTTCGAAGATCCCATAAATATTTCAAGGATTTTAAAGATTTTACAATGATTTCAAAGATTTCACCAAGATTTTAAAGATTTCAGCAAGATTTCACAAGGTTTCAAAAGATTTCAGGGATTTGAAAGATTTCACAAAGATTAAAAAAATCTCACTAAGATTTCAAAGATTTCACAATGTCATTGTACATTAGCTTTTGAAGATTTTCAAGATTTTTGAAGATTTTTTAAGACTTTTAAAGACTTCACGAAAATGACAAGAATTTTAACGATATTTCAAGGATTTCAAATATTGAAAGAAGGCGTACACTAGATTTAAAAGATTTAACAGAAATTTCCGAAAGATTTTAAACTTTTTATAAAAATTTTTAGAATTTTAAAGATTTTAAAAAAGTGTGTACACCAGATTTCAGAGATTTCACAAAGATTTCGAACATTTCACAAAGATTTGAGGACTTGAAAGATTTCAAGGATTTTTAAGATTTCAAAACATTTGAAAGATTTAAAACAATTTCTAAATTTTGTATAAAATTCCAAAATGTTCAAATATTTTAAGGTATTTTCAAAAATTTCAAAGAACTTTAACAGATTTTACAATATTTCAGAAAATTTCAACAAATTTTTAAATAATTTCACTAATTTAGAAGGATTTTCATAGGATTTTTAAGATTTCAGAATACTTTTAAGAAATTCAAGGAATTTTTAAAGCATTTTAAAAAATTTTTGATATTTAAGTCTTTTTTATAAATGCTAAGGCATTTTTTAAAAGCTTTTAAATATTTTAAAGTATTTTAAAAAGATTTCAAAGATTTTAAATTGATTTCAGTAATTTAGAGGGTTTCCAATGCATTTAAAATTTTCGAGGGTATTTTTAATTATTCCAAGTCATTTTCATGAACTTAAAAAAATTTCAAGGAATTTTAAAAGGTTTCAAAGGATTTTAAATATTTGAGGATATTTTAAAAGTTTCAAATTAATTTTTAATTTATTTCAACAATTCAAGAAGATTTCAAAGAATATTTTTGATTAAGATTATTTTAAAAAATTATAAGGTATTTTTACGAGTTTTTAAATTTTAAAGGGATTTCAAAAGATTTTATAGAATTTAAAATATCATATGGTATTTTAAATTGACAATATATTTATATATTATATATTTATATATATTTATATATTTCAGGCAATTTTAAAAGATTTAAAATAATTTTTAATTTATTTCTATAACTTGAAGGGATTTAGAAATATTTCAAAGAATTTGAAATATTTTAAGGATTTCAAAAATATTCTAAGGAATTTCCATTTCATTTCAAAAATTTAAAACAATTTCAATGTTTTTTCAATAATTTTAATGATTTTAAGAAGTTTAAACAATTTTTATGCGATGATAAAAAATTTTATTGAATTTCTAAATATTTTTATTTTTAATATATCGTAATGATTTTAATTAATTTTAATCCTAAAATAGAGTTTTCACGGATTTTAACAATATTTTAATGGAATTAAAAGAATTCATCCACAAGAAGTAAGGGACTTCATAAAGTTTCAAAAATTTGGAGTGATTTTCAAGTATTGTTTAAATTTATTCTAATTGATTTGGAACGAGTCTAAATTCCTTCAAATTCTTTTGAATTCTCTTGATTTTTATTTAGTTTCATTTCATATAATCCTGCAGCGTTTTGAACTCACTCTGCATTTGTGAAAATTTTATACAATTCTTTTGAATCCTTTTGAGTATTTTGAATTCAATTGAATTCTTTGAAATGTACTTCATTTAATGGATTTTTTTTAATTCAAACCTGTCGCCTTTTAAACTCACTCTGAATTTTTATTTCATTAAATTCTTTTGAATTTCCTTAAATTTTGTTAAACACATTTTAAACGTTCTGAATTCAAATAATTCTTTCATATTTTTTAATTGTTTTTAATTTATTTGAATTTTTTGTTTTTTATTTTTTATTGAAATCAATGGAATTAAAAAAAAAAATCAATTTATTTGAATTCTTATAAATTGAACTTGCTTGGGTTTGAAATCTCATGAATTTATCATCAATTCGTTGAAATTCACCCGGAAATTCTTATAAACTTCAACGACTTCTTTTGAATTCTTTTAAATCCTTTTAAATCCTTTTAAATACTTTTGAATCCTTTTAAATTCTTTTAAATTCTTCAAAATTTTTCTGAATTCCTTTAAATTTTTTTAAATTCTTTTGAATTCAAAAGGATACTAAAAGTCACATTGTTAATGCTCATTAGTCACTTTTAGTAAATTTCTTTGTTTAAATAGCTTTGAGAATAATATATTAAAAATTTATTTATCTAAATTTAGAAATTGTTTGATACCATTCATAAAAGATTCTATATTAAAAATTATACATGATAAAATTATTAATATTTAAATATTAATATAAAGGAACCTACGGCAGTAGCTATGCGGTGATTCTCGACATGTCGATATCGCGAATGTTAAGCACGGACGGGCGAGGTTAGCGCTCTAACTAGTCACATTGTTAATGCTTATTAGTCACTTTTATGAAATTTTTTTAAAGTGACCCTTAGAATAATAAATGAAAAATTTATTACTTCGAATTTAAAAATTGTTTAAATCCATTTATAAGAGATTCTATATTATAAAAATTTTGTTAGATTAAAATTTTGATATTTAAATATTAATATTTAGGAACCAATTGCAGTACCTATGTGGTGATTCTCGAGTTGTCGAGGGCTTGAATGTTGAGCACGGATGAGTGAGTTTAGCGCTCTAACTAGTCACATTGTTAATGCTCATTAGTCACTTTAAGTAAATTTTTTTTTTATTAGCTGTGAGAAAAATGTATTAGAAATTTATTAATCTGAATTTAAACATTGTTTTGTTTTCTTTATAAAAGATTCTATATTAAAAATTTAACCAGATTAAAATGTAGATATTTAAATATTAATATTTGAGAATCAACGAAAGTAGCTATGTAGTGATTTTCGACTCGTTGAGATCTCCAATGTTAAGCACGGCCAGGCGCGGTTAGCGCTCTAACTAGTCACATTGTTAATGCTCATTAGTCACTTTTAGTAGATTTGTTTTTTAAATTAGCAGCAAAAATAATGAATTAAAAATTTATAATTCCAAATTTAGAAATTTTTTTATTCCATTTATAAAAGATTCTATGTTAAAAATTTCACAAGATTAAAATGTTGATATTGAATAATAATAGTGAGCAGCCGACAGCAGTAGCTAGGTGGTGATTCTGGACTCGCCGAGATCTCAAATGTTAAACACAGGCGGGTGAGGTTAGCGCTCTAACTAGTCACAAAGTTAATGCTCATTAGTCACTTTCAGTAAATTTTTTTTAATTATCTGTGAGAACAATGTTTAAAAAATTTATTGATCTAAATTAAAAAATTTTTTGTTTTATTTATAAAAGATTCTATATCAAAAATTTTAGCAGATTAAAATGTTAATATTTAAATATTAATATTTAGGAATCAACGGAAGTAGCTATGTTGGGATTTTCGACTCGCCGAGACCTCCAATGTCAAACACGGCAAGGCGCGGTTAGCGCTCTAACTAGTCACATTGTTAATGCTCATTAGTAACTTTTAGAAAATTTTTTTTAATAAGCTGTGAAAACAATGTATTAAAAATTTATTAATCTTAATTTAAAAATTTTTTTTGTTTTATTTATAAAAGATTCTATATAAAAAATTTTAGCAGATTAAAATGTTAATATTCAAATATTAATATTTAGGAATCAACGGAAGTAGCTATGTTCTGATTTTCGACTCGCCAAGATCTCCAATGTTAAGCACGGCCAGGCGCGGTTAGCGCTCTAACTAGTCACATTGTTAATGCTCATTAGTCACTTTTAGTTAATTTTTTTTAAATGGCCATTAGAAACATAAATTAAAAATTTATTACCTTAAATTTGAAAATTGTTTTATTCCATTTATAAAAGATTCTATACTATAACAATTTTACAAGATTAAAGTGTTTATATTTAAATATTAATATTCAGGAACCAGCGGCAGTAGCTAGGTGCTGATTCTCGACTTGTCGAGATCTCGAATGTTAAGCACGTACGGGTATGGTCAGCGCTCTAACTAAATACATTGTTGATGCTTATTAGTCACTTTTAGTACATTTTTTTTTAATCATCTGTGAGAACAATGTATTAAAAATTTATTAATCTGAATTTAAACATTATTTTGTTTTATTTATATAAGACTTTATATTAAAAATTTTACCAGATTGAAATGTTTATATTTAAATATTAATATTCAGGAATCAACGGAAGTAGCTATGTTGTGATTTTCGACTAGACGAGATCTCCAATGTTAAGCACGGCCAGACGCGGTTAGCGCTCTAACTAGTCACATTGTTAATGCTTTTTATTTCATTTATTAAAGATTCTATATTAAAAATTTCACAAGATTAAAATGTTGATATTTAAATATTAATAGTGAGCAACTGACGGCAGTAGCTAGGTGGTCATTCTCGACTCGCCGAGATCTCGAATGTTGAGCACGGACAAGCGAGGGTAGGGCTCTAACTAGTTAAATTGTTAATGCTCATTAGTCACTTTTAGTTAATTTTTTTAAATTAGTTTTGAGAATAAAAATAAGAAATTTATTGATCTAATCGTTTTATTCCATTCGTAAAAGATTCCATATTAAAAATTTTACAAGATCAAAATGTCGTCGAGATCTCGAGTGTTAAGCACCGACAGGCGCGGTGAGCGCTCGGATAGGTGTCGGTTCGTAATTCTCGCTTAGTTGTGTTTTCACTGCGTTTAACTACTGTCGAGCGGAAGGTTTTTTGCCGAGGATGAATGTAAACACATCCATACTATTCTATCGATAACCGGCTATGCTCAGAAGTTTTGGTTTTCTGCAGTTTTCCACTTCCCTGACCAAATGTTTAGGTAAGTGCGAGATTTTTCAGAAATTGGAAAAAAACTAGAGGATTGAGTACGCTAGACTCTCTTATCCATAATTCATGAATAAAAAGCTGAAGCAGTACTTTTTTCGCGAAACAAACCCAGAATTATTAATCATAATTTAAGGGGAATTTCACCGATCCTCGCGGGATTTCGAGTTTAAGCTCACCTTACATACTGTAATTTTTTCCTTCTTACTCTTTTTTCCTTCTCAATAAGTGATCGCCCGCGGCTAATTTGAAAAAGCGGCGCCATTGAATTTACGAG
>JAUELO010000016.1:3237434-3249758 GCA_032357855.1 Amphibolips quercusostensackenii
TTTACGTTTATTTCGTTAAAAATTAGGCCTATGCGTTGAAAAATAGCCAAACTCTGAACTTGTTTATAAAAATCGTTCAAATCATTAATCACTCTTGTAAGTTTGCATAGTGTTGTAGCAAAAAGTCATCAAAAATATTTTCATCGAAAAGACATTTTACGTTTGTTCCGTAAAAAAATTAAGCCGATTCATTGAAAAGTAGCCAAACTCTGCATTTATTTATGAAAATTGTTCAAATTATTAATAATTCTTTTCAATTTTCAAAGTGTTGTAGTAAAAAGTCATAACAATATTTTATTGAAAAGACACTTTACGTTTGTTCCGTCAAAAAATTAGGTCTATTCGTTAAAAAGTAGCCAAACTCTGCATTTCTTTATGAAAATTGTTTAAATTATTGATAATTCTTGTAAATTTTCAAAGTGTGTAGTAAAAAGTTATAACAAAAATTCATCGAAAAGACACTTTACGTTTATTTCGTTAAAAATTAGGCCTATGCGTTGAAAAATAGCCAAACTCTGAACTTGTTTATAAAAATCGTTTAAATTATGAATTACTTTTGTAAGTTTGCAAAGTGTTGTAGCAAAAAGTTATCAAAAATATTTTCATCGAAAAGACACTTTACGTTTGTTCCGTTAAAAAATTAGGCCTATCCGTTAAAAAGTAGCCAAACTCTGCATTTCTTTATGAAAATTGTTTAAATTATTGATAATTCTTGTAAATTTGCAAAGTTTTGTATCAAAATGTCTTAACTAAAATTCATCGAAAAGACACTTTACGTTTCTTCCGTAAAAAATGTAGGCCTATTCGTTAGAAAGTAGCCAAACTCCGCATTCTTTTATAAAAATTGTTTAAATTATTGATAGTTCTTGTAAATTTGCAAAGTGTCATAGCAACAAGTCATTGGGAAAACATTCTTAGTTAAGACCGTAAGAAAACTCAGCGTATTTTTTGAAAAATAGACAAATGTTGGATTTTATTATGAAAATTTCTTAAATAATTAAGAATAATTATAAATTTTCAAAGTATCGTAGCGAAGTATCATCGAAAAGACACTTTAATTAAATCAGTGAAAAATTGAGCCTTTTTTTTAAAAATAGTGCAGCTCTGAATGTTTTTATGAACATTACTTAAATAATTAATAATAATTTTTTTTAATTTGCAAAGTTTCTTCACTAAATGTCATCAAAAAGACATTCGTAGTTGATTTTGTAAAAAAATTAAGTCTATTCGTTAAAAAAATCTAATCCGTAAATTTGTTTATAAAAATTGTCTGAAAAATTGGCACATAGCATCTGTTTTTAATTAATTGTAATGAAACAATTATTTCTCTTACATTTTGTATTAAAATGCTGGATTTAAATGAGCTAGACATTGCCAATCCCGAAAAATAACTTGGGTTCAAAAGTTTATTCATATCGTCCCTAAATGGAGTAATGTACGTTTTTAAATCATTTTTTTAAAAATTATTTGTTATTTAACTTGAAAAATGTAATTGGTTATATTCACGTTATCTTCTAAGCCCCATTTATTGATATTTTCTCAAAAAGTTATGGAATTAGTAAATATACTTTCGTTGAATAGGAATTTAAATTGTATATTTAATTCCTGGATTTGTTTAAATGTTATAAACAAATTAATAAATATAAGTGTAATCTACTCCTTTTTCAGAATTTGAATGCATTAAATTTTATATATTTTGTCATTAAAATATGTAAAACTAATGTTTAATTGCGAGTACTAAATAACAATAATAGTCATTAGTTTAAACAAGCTTTATAAACAAATTCACTGATTTGTCATTTATAGGGCATACACACTGTTTACTTTTCAGCGGAATCATTCATTTAATCTGAAGAATTAAATTTGTAGACAATAAACAGTCATTAAGAACAATTGTTATTGTTATAAACAATTTTTATAAACGAATTCACTTAATGGTTATTTCATTGCATAAAAAATTTTTCTTGTCTGAGAAATCATCTCTCACTGATATTGATTATATTACTTTAATTAATTTGAATTAATAATTCATAAATAATAAATAATAAATTAATTTTACATGAAATATTTACAATGTCCGAAGAAAACATTGCTTATGATAAACTAGCAAAAAATTTTGAGATACCTGGAAAAACCTGGAATTAGAAAATGGAACTTTTTTCAAAATTCAAGTATTTTGTTAAAAGTTATTTTTTTAAATTTATTTTTTAACTAAAACTTTAACTCTTTTATATTTGTTTGAAAATTAAACTATCATGTTAAATATTCCTGTATTTTAATGAAAATTAATCTATCTTGGTAGAAAATTAATCTTTTTGGTTAAAACTTTATCTTTTTTATTAAAAACCTATTTCTTTGGTTGATAAATTACCTATTAGTTCGAAAATTCCTTTAAAAATTTAAATATTTGTTTAAAAATTCAAGTATTTTGTAAGAAAATAATCTTTATTGGTAGGAAATTAATCTTCTCGGTTCCAAATTTATCTTTTTGTTCAAAAATTGATTTCTTTAATTGAAAATTAGTTGTTTTTTTATTGAAAATTAATTTTTTTACTGGAAATTGAATAATTTAATTTTTGTCAAAAATTGAAATTTTTTATAAATAAAAATTGATTCTTCTTGGTTGAAAATTTATGTGTTTGATTAAAAATCTAACTATTTCGTTAACTTTTTTTTTTGCTTAAAAGTTAATTTTTTTACTGGAAATTTAACCATTCTGTTTTAAGTTTAAAATGTACCTGTTTCAGGTGAAAATTCAACTATTTTTTTGAAATTTCGTCTTTTTTAGTAAAGAAAAAAGGAGTCTCGTTAGTCGAAACTTGATCTTTATTCGATAAAAATGAATTTTGTTTTAGTTGGAAATTGTACTCTTTTGTCAAAAATTCGTTTTTTTTTAATTCGTTTTTCTAACTGAAAATTTAGGTATCTTATTTTTGGTTGAAAATTTATATTTTTTGATAAAAAATTTATTTATTTAAAAAAAATGTATCTTCTGTGGTAGAAAAATAATCTGGGTTGAAAATTCAATTATTTGGATAAAAATAAATTTTTTTGGTTGAAGATACATAATTTTAGTTAAACGTTCACTTCTGTGACTGAAAATTGAACTATTTAATTTTTCATTGTAATTTTATTCTTTTTTTATAGTTTTAAACGTTTTTTTCAAATGAAAGCTTTTTTAATTTTGAAAAGATTTGTGTGATTAGATTTTTTAAATTATTTCAAAATTTGTTATTTAACAACAAAGATGACATTTTTTTTAACTTTTCCCAAGTGCCATTTTTTTTTAGACATTCAGATTGATCAAAGAAGATCTTAAAACAGTTTTACAAGTATATGGGAATTATTTCCAGCTGGTAAGAATGAATTAAACAAAGTGTTGTTTTATAAACAAATTATTTAAGAAAAATCATTTTTTGGGATTGGCAATGTTTAGCTCATTAAAATTAATAGATTTTGCATAAAATGTGAAGGAAAAGAATGTTCCATTACTTTGCAAATTGACAACCATTATACATTATTTAAACAATTTTCATTAACAAATTCCTAGTTCGGCGATTTTTCAATGAATGGGCACAATTCTTGTTTACGGAATCAACTAAGAATGTTTATCCGAAGACTTTTTGCTATGATACTCTGCAATTTGACAACAATTATTCATTATTCAAACAATATATTAAAAAATTAATTTAAAATAAAAAAAAATCATTGAAGTTGTCAATCGGCAAAAAATGCACACAAAATGCATTTTTTTATAACAATTTTTTAAATAATGAATAATTATTGTCAATTCGCAAAATATCATAGTAAAGAATCATCGGAAAAACATTCTTAGTTCATTCCGTATACAAAACTGGAGCCCATTTATTGTAAATGTGAATTTGTTTATAAAAATTGTTTAGATAATGAATAATTGTTGTTGATTTGCAAAGTATCATAGCAAATAGTCATCAAAAAGACATCCCTACTTGATTCTGTGAACAAAAATTCGCCAAACTGTGAATTTGTTTCTAAAAATTGTTTAAAAAATTACAAAAAAAACATCTATTTTTAATTAATGGTAATAAAAAATTTGTTTCTCTCACATTTTATACAAAATCTACAATGAGATAAACATTGCCAATCCCAAAAAATGACTTTTCTTCATTAATTTATTTATACTACAATAACGATTTCATTGGATTGTTTAAATTTTTTCAAAAATCTACCTAAAATCTTTGTGAAATAATTAATGTTTTTGTGAAATTTTTTTAATCTATCCCAAATATTCGCGAAATATTTAAAATCTTTGGAAAGTCATAGAAATCTTTAGGAAAACATTGGAATCTTTGAAAAATATTTGAAATCTTTGTGAAAATTTTGATATCCTTGGAAAATCATTGAAATCATCGTGAAAGCTGTCTGAAATTTTTTAAAATCTTTGCAAAATATTTGAAATATTTTTTAAATATTTAATAGTATTTGTGAAATTATTGAAACCTTTGAAAAATTATTATGGTCTTTGTGAAATCTTGTAAATCTATCCGAAATCCTTGCAAAATATTTTAAATCTTTGTAAAATCTTTTAAATTTTGGGGAATCATTAAAATTTTTGTGAAATATTTTTTAACTTATTGCAATCTTTGAAATTTTTGTAAAATAATTGAAATCTGTGAAATCTTTGGTAAGTCATGGAAATCTTTGTGAAATCATACTATGAGTTTTGGAAATTTTTACGAAATATTAAAAATATTTGGTGATATTATTTAAATATCTGTGAAATCTCTTAAAAAACTTTGAAGTCTTAGTGAAATAATTTAAGTTTTTGTATAATCTTTGTGAAATCTTTAAGAAATCTTATGGAAATCTTTGAAATCTTAGTGAAATAATTGCAGTTTTCTTAAAATCTTTAGGAATTACTTGAAACCTTTGTAAAATCTTCTGAAAAGCTTTGGAAATCTTTGCGAAATATTTGGTAATATTTGTAAAATCATTAAAAAATCTTTGTGAAATCGTTGTAAAATCTTTTTATAAGCTTTCGAAATTTTTACGAAATATTGAAAATGTTTTGTAATATTCGTAAAATTATTGAAATCTTTGGGAAATCTTTGTGAAATATTTTTATAAGCTTTGGAAATTTTTACGAAATATTTAAAATTTTTGGTAATATTTGTAAAAATAGTAAAATTTTTGTGAAATCTTACTGAAATCTTTAGAAATATTTGATGTTTTTTAAATATTTGACAATATTAAAAAAATTATTGAAATCGTTCAAAAATCATTGAAATCTTCGTAAAATCTTTTAAATCTATCCAAAATCTTTAAAAAATATTTGGAATCTTTGTGAAATATTTCTAAAATCTTTGGTAATCTTCGCGAAGTATTTGAAGTAATTGATAGTGTTTTGTGAAATTATTGAAGTCTTTGTGAAATCTTTCGGAAGTCATGGAAACCTTCATGAAATATTACAAATACTTAGTAATATTTTCGAAATTAATGAATTTTTATGAAATCTTTGAAATCTTTTTAAAATAATTTAGGTCTTCGTGGAATCTTTGGAAAATCATTGCAATCTTTGTAAAATCTTTTTAAAAGCTTTGAACCTTTTTACGAAACATAAAAAATATTTGGTAACATTTGTAAAATTATTGGAATTTTTGTGAAATCTGTATAAAACTTTTGGGAAATCATTGAAATCTTTGTGAAATCTTGAAAAACTTTGTGAAATCTTTTTATAAGCATTGGAAATTGTTACGAAATATTGAAAATGTTTTGTAATATTTGTAAAATTATAGAAATCTTTGTGAAATCTTTGAAGAATATTTTGAAAATCATTGAAAACGTTGTGAAATCTTTGTAAAATCTTTATTTAAGCTTGGGAAATTTTAATGAAATATTTCAAATATTTTGTAAAATTTGTAAAATTAGTGAAATCTTTGTAAAATCTGTATAGATCTTCTGGAAATGATGAAAATTTTTGTAAAATAATTCAATTCTTTATGAAATCTTTGGGAAATACTTGAAATCTTCGTGAAATCTTCCTAAAAGCTTTGGAAATTTTTGCCAAGTATTTGAGATAATTGATAGTGTTTGTGAAATTATTAAAATCTTTGTGAAATCTTCTGAAATGCTTTCTGAAAGCTTTAGATATCTTTGTGGAATCTTACTAAAATCTTCGGAAATCTTTGCGAAATATTTAATGAAATTTTCGAAATATTTGATAATATTTAAGAAATTATTAAAATCTTTGTGAAATCTTTGAAAAATATTTAAAATCTTTGTGAAATCTTTAAAATCCTTGAAAAATCATTGAAATCTTCGTGAAACCTTTCTGAAATCTTTGGGAATCTTTGCGAAATATTTTAAAAAATTTTTAAATATTTGACAGTATTTGTGAAATTATTGAAACCTTTGAAAAATCATTATAGTCGTTGTGAAATCTTTTACATTAATCGGAAATCTTTGCGAAATATTTTGAATCTTTGTTAAATCTTTAAATTTCTGGGGGAATCATTAAAATCTTTGTGAAATATTTTTTTTCTCATTGAAAGCTTTAGAATTTTTCTAAAATAATTGAAGTCCTTGTGAAATCTTTAGGAAATCATGGGAATCTTTGTGAAATCATACTATGAGTTTTGAAAATTTTCACGAAATATTTAAAATATTTGGTGATATTTGTGAAATTATTGAAAACTTTGTGGAATCTCTTGAAAATCTTTGAAATCTTAGTGAAATAATTGCAGTTTTTGCGAAGTCTTTGGGAAATACTTAAAATCTTTGTAAAATCTTTTGGAAAGCTTTGGAAGTCTTTGCGAAATATTTTTAAAAGCTTTGGAAATCTTTGTGAATTCTTTCTGAAATCTTTAGAAATATATAATTTATTTTTGCAATATTTGATAATATTCATGAAATTATTAAAATTGTTGAAAAATCTTTGAATCCTTTGTGAAATCTTTTAAATCTATACGAAATCTTTGAAAAATATTTGAAATCTTTGTGAAGTATTTCTAAAATCTTTGTGAAATCTCCGGAAAATCATGGAAATCTTTATGAAACATTATAAATACTTAGTAATATTTTTGAAATTATTAAAATCTTCATGGAATCTTTGAAATATTTTTGAAATAATTAAGGTCTTTGTGAAATCTTTGGAAAATCATTGAAATATTTGTGAAATCTTTTCAAAAGCTTTGGACGTTTTTACGAAATATAAAAAATATTTGTAAAATCATTGGAATTTTTGTAAAATCTGTATTAAACCTTTAGAAAATCATTGAAATCATTAGAAAATTATTGATTTCTTTCTGAAATCTTTTTAATCTATTTGAAATCTTTGAAAAATATTCAAAATCTTTGCGAAATCTTTGTAATTTTTAGAGAATCATTAAAATGTTTGTGAAATATTTCTCAAATCTTTGGTAATCCTTGCAAAGTATTTGAAATAATTGATAGTGTTTGTGAAATTATTGAAGTCTTTGTGAAATCTTCGGGAAATCATTAAAATCTTCTAAAATATTACAAATATTTAGTAATATATTTGAAATTATTAAAATCTTTATGAAATCTTTCAAATCTTTTTGAAATAATTTAAGTCTTTGTGAAATCTTTAGGAAATCATTAAAATCTTTGTGAAATCTTCTTCAAAGCTTTAAACATTTTCACGAAATATAAAAAATATTTGGTGATATTTGTTAAATTATTAAAATGTTTGTGAAATCTGTATAAAACCTTTAGGAAATCATTTAAATTTTTGTGTTATCTTTTGAAACCTTTGTGAAATCTTTTTATAAGTTTTGGAAATTGTTACGAAATATTTGAAATTTTTTGTAATATTTGTAAAATTATTGAAATTTTCGTAAAATCTTTTTATAAGCTTGGGAAATTTTGACTAAATATTTAAATTATTTGGTGATATTTGTAAAATTAGTAAAATCTGTGTAAAATCTGCATAAAATCTTTTGTGAATCTTGAAAATCTTTGTGAAATTATTCAATTCCTTATGAAATCTTTGAAAAATACTTGAAATCTTTGTGAAATCTTTCTGATAGCTTCAGAAATCTTTGTAAAATCTTTGGAAATATTTGATACGTTTTTGAAATATTTGATAATATTCATGAAATTATTAAAGTCGTTGAAAAATCATTGAATTCTTTGTAAAATCTTTTAAATCTATCCGAAATCTTTGAAAATATTCGAAATCTTCGAGGAATGTTTGATTTTTTTGGTGAATCATTGAAATCTTTGTGAAATTTTTTTATAAGCTTAAAAAATTTTTACGAAATATTTGAAATATTTGATATTTGTAAAAATATGGAATTCTTTGTGGATTGTTTGTGAATTCATTGAAATGTGTGTGAAATATTTTTGAACTCATTAAAATCTTTGTGCAATCTTTAAAATGTTTGTAAAATAATTAAAGTCTTAGTGAAATCTTTGGAAAATCATTGAAATCTTTGTGAAATCTTTTCATAAATTTGGAAATTTTTACAAAATATTTAAAATATGTGTGGAATTATTGAAATCTCTGTGGAATCTCTTGCAACCATTGTAAAATCTTTGGAAAATCTTTGAAATCTTAGTGAAATAATTGCAGTTTTTGTGAAGTCTTTGGAAAATACTTGATATCTTTGTAAAATCTTTGTGAAATCTTTCTGAAAGATTTGGAAATCTTTGCGAGATATTTCATAATATTTGTGAAATTAATAAAATCTTTATCAAATTTTTAGGAAATTATTGAAATCTTTGTGAAATCTTTTTATAAGCTTGGGAAATTTTTAATAAATATTACAAATATTTCGTAATATTGGTAAAGTTATTGAAATCTTTGTGAAATCTTTATAAAATCTTTAGGAAATCACTGAAATCTTTGTGAAATCTTTGTAAATTTTTTGTGAAATATGCTTATAAGCTTAAAAAATTTTGGCGAAATACTTCAAATATTTAGTAATATTTGAAAAATCACTGAACTCTTTGTAAAATCTGTATAAAATATTTTGGAAATCTTAAAAATCTTTAAAAAATAATTCAAGTCTTTATGAAATCTTTGAAAAATAATTAAAATCTTTGTGAAATATGTTTGAAAGCTTTGGGAATATTTGTTGAGATCTTTCTGAAATCTTTGGAAATATTTGATATATTTTTAAAATATTTAATATACTTTTAAAATATTTGATAATATTCATGAAATTATTGAAATCGTTGAAAATCATTGAATTGTTTGAGAAATCTTTTAAATCTATCCAAAATCTTTGAACAATATTCAAAATCTTTGTGAAATGTTTCTAAAATCTTTGTCAAATCTTCGGGAAATCATGGAAATCTTTATAAATATTACAAATATTTGGTAATGTTTTGAAGTTATAAAATCTTTATGGAATCTTTGAAATCTTTGTGAAATAATTTAGGTCTTTGTCAAATCTTTTTAAAAGCTTTAAACATTTTTACGAAATATGAAAAATATTTGGTAACATTTGTAAAATTGTTGAAATATTTGTAAAATCTGTATGAAACCTTTAGGTAAACATTAAAATCTTTATGAAATCTTTTTTAACCTTTGTGAAATCCTTTTATAAGCTTTGGAAATTTTAACGAAATATTTCAAATGTTTTGTAATATTGGTAAAGTTATTGAAATCTTTGTGAAATTTGGAAATCATTGATTTCTTTGTAAAATCTTTGTGAAAGATTTTTATAAGCTTAGGAAATTTTGACGTAATATTTTAAATAATTTGGTAATATTTGTAAAATTAGTGAAATCTTCGTGAAATTCGTATAAAATCTTTCGGAAATCTTTGTAAAATAATTCAATTTTTAAAAAATTTTTGGAAAATACTTGAAATCTTCGTGAAATCTTTCTGAAAGCTTTGGAAATCTTTGCAAAGTATTTGAAATAATTGATAGTGATTGTGTAATTATGGAAATCTTTGTGAAATCCTTTGGAAATCATTGAAGTCTTTGTGTAATCTTTGAAATATTTATGAAATAATTAAAATCCTCGTGAAATATTTGGAAAATACTAGAAATCTTTGTGAAATCTTTGTGAAATCTTTGTGTAATCTTTTTATAAGCTTAGGAAATTTTGACGAAATATTTAAAATATTTGGTAATATTTGTAAAATTAGTCAAATCTTTGTAAAATCTGTATAAAATCTTTTGGAAATCTTGAAAATCTTTGTGAAATAATTCAATTTTTAATAAAATTTTTGGAAAATACTTGAAATCTTCTTGAAATATTTTTGAAAGCTTTGTAAACCTTTGTGAAATATTTAAAATAATTGATAGTGTTTGTGAAATTATTGAAACCTTTTTGAAATCCTTTGGATATCATTAAAGTTTTTGTGTAATCTTTGAAATCTTTATGAAGTAATTGAAATCCTTGTGAAATCTTCAGGAAATATTAGAAACCTTTGTGAATTCTTTCTGAAAGCTTTGAATATATTTGTGAAAGCTTACTAGAATCTTTGAAAAACTTTGCGAAGTATTTGATAACATTTTTTAAATATTTGATAATATTTGAGAAATTATTAAAATCTTTGTGAAATTTTTTTTAAAACATTTGAAATATTTGTGAAATCTTTGAAATCCTTGGAAAATCATTGAAATCTTCGTGAAACCCTTCTGAAATCTTTGGAAATTTTTGCGAAATATTTTAAATATTTTTTTAATATTTGACAGTATTTGTGAAGTTATTGAAACCTTTGGGAAATCATTAAAGTCTTCATTAAATATTTTTAATCTATCCGAAATCTATGCGAAACCTTTTGAATCATTTTGGAATATTCGGGATTTTCTTGAAATCTTTTGCGATCTTTAAAATTTATTTGAAGTATTTGCGAAATATTTTAAATCTTATAAATTTGTTGGGAATCATTGAAATCTTTGTGAAATATTTCTAAAATCTTTAGAAATCTTTGGAAATCTTTGCGAAGTCTTTGAAATATTTAATAATGTTTGTTAAATATTTAAACTATTTGGTACTATTTGTGTATTATTATAAACTTTGTGATATCTTTGAAGTCTTTGTGGAATAATTTAAGTCTTTGTGAAATGTTTGGGAAATCATTGAAATTTTGGTGATATTTTTGTGAAATATGCTTATAAGCCTTAAAAATGTTTACGAAATATTAAAAATATTTAGTGATAATTGTAAAATCAGTGAAATCTTTGTAAAATCTTTTGGAAACCTTGGAAATCTTTGTAAAATAATTGAAGTCTTTGTAAAATATTTGGGAAATACTTGAAATCTTTTTGAAATCTTTGTGAAATCTTACTAAAATCTTTAGAAATATTTAATACATTTTTTATATATTTGATAATATTTATGCAATCATTAAAATCCTTGAGAAATTATTGATGTCTTTGTGAAATTTTTTTAATCTATCCGAAATATTTGCAAAATACTCAAAAACTTTGTTAAATTTCTTAAATTTCTGTGTAATCATTGAAATCTTTGTGAAATATTGCTAAAATCTTTAATAATCGTTGCGGAATATTTGGAATATTTGATATTTGTGAAATTATTGAAATCTTCGTGAAATCTTTAGGAAATCTTTGGAAAATCATTGAAATCTTTGTGAAATCTTTTTATAAGCTTTGGGAATTTTCACGATGTATTTCAAATATTTCGAAATGAATTGTAAAGTTATTGAAATCTTTCTGCAATCTTTAAACTATTTATGAAGCTCTTAAAATCTTTTTGAAAACGTTTTGGAAGCTTTGGAAATATTTGTAAAATCTTACAGAAATCTTTGAAAATCTTTGCAAAGTATTTGATAACGTTTTTTAAATATTTGGTTTTAATCTATCTGAACTCTTACCTAAATCTTTAGGAAATCTTGGCGAAATTTTTGTGCAATCTTTGAAATCTTCTGGAAATCTTTGTGAAAGAATTAAGGTTTTTACGAAATATTTCAAATCTATCCGAAATCTTAGCGAAATCTTTGTGAAGTTTTATTAATCTTTGGAAAATCATTCAAATCTTTGGAAATCTTTGGAAAATATTTTAAATATCTTTTAATATTTGTAAAATTATTAAAATCTTTGTAACGTTTTTGTAAAATTATTAAACTCTTTTTAAAATATTTTAAATCTATCAAAAATCTTTGCGAAACCTTGGAATTCTTTTTGTAATATTTGGGAAATCATTCAAATCTTCGTGAAATGTTTGGAAATGTTAATTTTATACCTCTATTTATGATTTACTATTTATTGTTTATTTATTATTTATATAAACTTTTTACATAGTGTAATATTATACTATGTAAATATTGTGACATTTAATATTATATGTATTTGGGGGGGGGGGGGGGGGGGGGGGGGGGGGGGGGGGGGGGGGGGGGGGGGGGGG
>JAUELO010000016.1:3258659-3269627 GCA_032357855.1 Amphibolips quercusostensackenii
TTTTTCGAAAATTAGTATAAAATGTTAGTCAAATTTTCCGAAATGGTAGTTCAAATTTAATATATATATATATATATATATATATAAATTAGAAATTACTGAAATAATTATAATTTTTGTAAACTATAGGTTATATAATTAAATATTGGATATAATTCGCATAATAAAAGTTTTTTTTTTAATTACGCCCATTCCAATTACATAATTCCTGAAATGTGTGTGATGTTGTGAAATGAGTATCTGAATTTAATATCCGAAATTGTAAGTAAATATGTTTTTATTTTTTCTTAAATTTGTATAAAAGGTTTCTAATAAATCTAAATTTCAGAAATACAATTGAAAGTTTGAAAAAAAATTTAAAGTAAAAGTGATTTGAATGTTTGAATGGATATTATAGTTTAATGCTTTTTATGTTGTGAACAGATTAATTAATTATTATCTGATTAACTTTTTTAACAATATTAAATCACATGAATATTGAATTTTTTTCTATAAACTAACATAAATTGATTATTTATTTTAAGGTTGTGTAATTTAATATTGGCTACAATTTGTATAATAAAATTTTGTTTATTTAAAAAACACCTCTATTCTAATTATATAATTTTTGTAAATTTTTTTGATTTTGTGAAATGTGTCTGTGTATTCTGATTTCAAATTATATGTACATATATTTCAATTTTTTATAAAATTAGTTTAAAAAGTTATTAATAATTTAACTTTTCAGAAAAATTGAAGGTAAAAATTATTTAAATGTTTAAATGAAAATAATCGTTTATTACTTTTTATGTTGTAAACTGATTGACTAATTTTTGACTGTTTAATTTTTTACAATAACAAATTACATAAAGATTGAATTTTAATTTGTTAATTGAGTAGCATAAATTGATTATTTACTTAAAGGTTATGTTATTAAATCTTGGCTATAATTTGTATAATAAAAGGTTATTTTTATTAAAAATATATTTATTTCAATTGTATATTTTTTTAAATTGTGTTTAACGTTGCGAAATGAGTACCTAAATTCAATTTTTAAAATTATATGTACATATGTTTTAATTTTTTCGAAAATAAGTATAAAAGCTTGTTAATGAACCAAATTTTTAGAAATGTAATTTAAAAAAAATATATAAATAAAGACAAAATTATTTGAATGTTTTACTAAAAATAATTTTTCAAGGCTTTTTATGTTGTAAAATGATTAATTTATTATTGAATGATGGATTTTTACAATATTGAATTACATAAAGATTGAGTTTTAATTTTTCTCTATTAAATAACATAAATCAATTGATTATTTTAAGATTTTGTGAAAAATTCATGTAGTTCGTTGAAAATTGCTCTTTTTGGGTAGAAAATTAAAATTCTTTTTTGAAAATGAGCCTATTCTATTTTTGGTAAATTTTTTTTTTAAGAAATTACCTTTTTTTTTAAAAAAAATCAGCTATTTGGTTATAAGTTAAACTAATTATTAAAAAAATTTACATGCTAGAATTTTTTTTTGAAAATCCATAGTGTCGGGGGGGGGGGGGGGGATTCAACTATTTCATGCAAAATTTATGTATTTTTTTGAAAATTCGTGTTATTGAGCAGAAAATTAATGTTATTTTTTGAAAAATCATAATTTTAGTTGAGGATTCAACTAAGTTAAAATGTTATATTTTTTAGTTGAAAATTCAACTACTTGGTTGAAAATTCATCTCTCTTGATTAAAAATTATATTCTTGGTTAAAATTCATTATTTCAGTATGGTGCCGGGCTTTGAATTAAATGTACTGTAAATTATAATAGAAATTTGTTGATCTTGCATTTCGGTCAGCATGCCCCACACCGTGGGGCATGGTGTCCGTCATATCACTGCTGATTTATTTAAAAAAAAAAAAACGTTGTTGAATAAAAGGTGTACAATATCATTCTTGAGTGTATAATGTCACGAAACAAAAATTACTCTAGACATGATCAACACTAATTAAATGTTTTTTTAGCAACCAAAGTAAAGTATGTTGCAAAACCCAGTTATAACCTCCTATTTCTTGTAAATTATATTCACCGTGTGAATATCTGTAATTGCCTTCAACAGATATTTTGTTCATAAATTATAATTGGAAATGGAAGTAACTTCATTCCAATAAGTTTTAATATTTTTAGGTTATAACCTCCAAGTTTGCATGCTGGTCTCTTTCAAAGGAATAAGACGTGAAATTGCGAGGCTGAGAGAATCTTTTCAATTATATTTTAGTATAAAATTATAATTGGGAAGGAAAATACATTTATAACTTTTATAACGAAAATGTTTAGTATTTGTAGGTTATGATACCGAGTTTCACATGAAAGTCTCTTCCAAAGGAATAAAGCGTGAACTTTATTATTAACAACCTCGAATTTTATTAGACGGGACATACGTAACGGTTGGAACAATATTAAAATTATGAGATTCACAAAATAGCTAACTTCCTGAGTTTTCCTACATTATCGATCAAATTACTAACCTGTTATCAATCACTGTTGCCATATCCACATTTTTCTGACATCATGCCCCGTATGTCATGCTGCAAGATTTCATTACTTCTAATATATTTTGAACGTTTATAAAAACAATTTATAATACCAGAAGTTTAAAGAAATACTTCACTTATTAGAATCTAACATTCGAATGCTTCAAGTACTTCTAAATATGCTGTTTTCCTCAAAACTGTTTTTTTTTTCATAATAACTGCCCTGACACGTATTTTAAAACAAAAATTTCATCATATCACTATTTTTCCAAACATAAAAAGTCATTTTATGCAAAAACTAATATGAAAATCAATAAACGCGGCCTTTTTTTTGTGATTGACACCATGCCCCACACCGGCACCATGCCCCACTTTGAAAAAAATTTAAAATAAAGAAGAATTTGAAAAAAGGGTTTACTATCTACCCCATTTTTTCACTTTTTAATTTCAATTTTTTTTATGTTTAATTTATTTATCTACATAAGTCGTTTCTACGACTTGCTCGTATTCATGTCTGCTGAGGTAATCCGACTACCATGAGCAATATAACGATTGAAGCGACGCGACGCGAAATTGAAATTCCCCATTGGATGATTATCGCAAGACTGGATCGCTTTCGACGGAAATGCACTCGTCATTTGTTCCGGAATTCTGATAGGATATTATTAAAAAATTAATCTCAGGGTGAAAGCTGTGAGAAATTATTATTAAAAATTCAAGAAAATGTATTTTTTGATGCATTTAGTATATTCCAGGCTTTGTAAAGCTTTGTAAAGTGTATACTCTTTCCCCTATTCCCCTCTTTTCCCCTTTTTGAGAAAATTATTATTTTTTCTATTTTCGAAAAATTTCCTTTTTTTTATTTTTTTCCTTTTTTTTTTATTTTTTCCTTTTTCCCTTTTTATGAAATAATTTACTATAATGCATCTAGTTATGGTTAAAAGATTTTTTTTTTAAGTATACTATATTATATATTTGGTTGGGAATTCATCTATTTTGTAAAAATTTAATTATTTTGCTAAAAATTCAACTATTCTGTTTGAGGCTCGTCTTTTTGATTTGCCTTTTTGATTTATCATTTTGATTAAAAATTAAGCTTTTTCGTAGAAAAGTCATCTTTCTTAGTTAAATATACATCTTTCTTGGTTTAAAATAAACTTTTCATTAAGAATTAAACTTTTCGGGTCAAAAAATCTACTGTTTAAAAAAATGGTCTTTTTAGCTTTAAAATCCAACTATTTGGTTGAATATGCAACGATAATTATCTTTTTGATTTGTATATCAGCTGTTAAAATTTTTTTTTGAAAATTAATTTTTTTAAAGTAAAATTACACTATTTTATGTTTGGTTGAAAATTTATCTTCTTTGGCTGAAAATTCCTTTCATTTGTTGAAAATTTGTCTTTTGTGGTACAATATTAATCTTCTTGGTGACTAATTTATCTTCTTGATTGAATTTTAATTTATTTGGTTGAAAATTGAACTATTACGCTAGATATTTCTTTAAATGTTTGAATATATGGTTGGAAATTCATTTGTTTTGTTACAGAATAATCTTTTCTGATAGAAAATTAAACTTCTTGGTTGAAATTAATATTTTTCGTTGAAAATCAGTATTTTTTGTTAAAAATCAATTTCTTTTTTTAAAAAGTAGTTGTTTTTTATTAATTAGTTTTCTTTTTACTGCAAATTTAACTATTTCATATTTTTTCGATAAATAATTGATCTTTTTAGACAGAAATGAAGTCTTCTTGGTTGAAAAGACACCTGTTTAGTTAAGAGTTGAACTTTTACGTTAAAAATTTATTTCTCGTTAAAAATTTATGTATTTTGTTGAAAATTTGTCTGTTTTGGTAGAAAATGAATTTTTTATGTTAAAACTTCAACTATTTGGCTAATATTTTTTTTAAGATTATTTTTTTTTGGTAGGAGTGAAAAGTTTAATTGTTTTAGTTAAAAATTCAACAATTTTGATGAAATTTTTTTTTTTTGTTTACAAATATTTTTAAGAATGAAATTTTAACTATTCTATTTTTGGTTAAAAAAGTATCCATTTCAGTTAAAAATTCTTGTATTTTGTTGAAAATTTCTCTCCTTTATCAGAAAATAAAATTTTCGCGTTGCAAATTCAACTATTTGTTTAATAATTCTTTTCTTATAAGAAAAGTTTTTTTCGGAAAAAATTTTATCTTTTTTAGTTGAAAATTTATGTATTTAGTTGAAGTTTTTTTTTGTACAAAAATAATCGTTTACGTTAAAAATTCAACTATTTGGTTGGAAATTAATTTTTTTGGTTACATTTTATTTTTCCACTGAAAATAAAAATATGATATTTTAAGAGAATAATGTACTTGTTTTAAGTTCAAAATTCAACTATTTTGATAAAAATTCTTTTTTTTTTTGTTTGAAAATTTATTTCGGCAAGTGAAAATTGAACTATTCTTTTTTTTATTGAAAAAGCCATTTCAGTGAAAAATTTATGTACTTTGTTAAAATTTGTCTGTTTTAGTAGAAAAGGAAACTTTTGTGTTAAAAATTCAAATATTTGTTTAATAATTTTTTTTAACCTTATTTTATGTAGAAAATGATCTTTTTTTGGTTGAAAATTCAACTATTTTGTTAGAAATTAATTTTTTTGTTTGGAATTTTATTTTTTTTATGAAACTTCCTTTTTTTTGCTTGGAAAATAATTTTGTTACTATAAAATTAAGCTATTCTGTTTTTGTTTAAAAAAGTATCTATTTTAGTTAAAAATTCATGTATTTTATGGAAAATTTGTCTATTTTAGTAGAAAATAAAACTTTTGTTTTTGAAATTATACTATTTGTTTAATTATTCTTTTTTTTAAGATTAGATTTTTCTAGTTGTAAAAATTTATCTTTTTTAGTAAAAAATGTATGTATTTAGTTAAAAATTTGTCTTTTTTTAGTACAAAATTTGGTTAAAAATTAATTTTTTTGTTCAAATTAATATTTTGGTTGAAAATATATTTTTTTGGTTAAAAATTATTATTATTATTTTTTATAAATTAGCTTTTTTTATTTCAAATTTAACTATTCCATTTTCCGTCGATGAATAATTTACCTTTTTTAATATAAATAAAATCTTTTTGATTGAATAGACATCTGTTTAGTTAAAAGTTAAACTTTACGTTGAAAAATTATTTTATTTCGTTGAAAATTTATTTTTTTTACTGAAAATTAAACTATTATATCTCAACAAAAAAGTTTGATTGTTTTAGTTGGAACTTTAACTATTTTGATGAGAGTTCTGTTTTTTTTTTTTTTTGAAAATTCATTTTGTTGATTGAAAACTGTACTTTTTAATTTTGCTTGAAAAAATTTCTATTTTAGTTTAAAATTCATGTATTTTATTAAATATTTGTGTGTTTTCGTAGAAAACGAAAATTTTGTGTTAAAAATTTAACTATTTGGTTAATAATTCTTTTTTTTAAGATTGATTTTTTTGTTGTTGAAAATTTCTCTGTTTTAGTAGAAAATTTAAGTATTTAGTTAAAAATTTGTTTTTTTCTAGTAAAAAATTAATCTTTTGCGTTGAAAATTCAACTATTCTTTTAAAAATTAATTTTTTTTAGTTGAAAATTGATATTTTTTGTTTAAAATAAATTTCTTTGGTTAAAAATTGTTTTTTTTTTGTTTGTTTTAAATTAGCTTTTTTTACTACAAGTTTATTTTTTACCAAAAATGAAACTATTATATCTCAAGAAAAAAGTTTAATTGTCTTAATTAGAAATACAACTATTTTGATGAAAGTTCTATTTAAAAAAAAAATAACATGTAGAAAATGAAACTTTTGTGTTTAGAATTCAACTATTTGGTTAGGAATTCTTTTTGTTTTTGCAGATTAGTTTTTTTTTTCTTGGTAGATAATTTATCTTTTTGAGTTGAAAATTTATGTATTCAGTTGGAAATTATTCTTTTTTGTAGAAGATAAATGTTTTGCGTTAAAAATTTAACTGTTTGGTTAAAAAATTAATTTTTTGGTTGAAAATTATTTTTTTATTATTATTTAACTGCAAATTTAACTGTTTTATTTTTTATCGATAAATTATTCATCTTTTTTTAAAAAATAAATAAAATTCTCCTAGTTGAAAAGGCATCTGTTTAGTTGAAAGTTGAACTTTTACGATCAAAATTTATTTTATTTGGTTGAAATTTTTTTTAAAACTGAATTATTACATTTAAGGTAAAAATTTTATTGTTTTGGTTCAAAATTGAACTATTTCAATAAAAATCCTTTTTTTTTTTGTTTGATCTATTTTTATTTAAAATTCATGTATTTTGTTAAAAATTTGTCTGTTTTGGTACAAAATGAAACTTTGATGTTAAAAAATTCAAATGTTTGGCTAATAATTCTTTCTTTTTTTTTAAGATTATTTTTTTTGTAGAAAATTTATCTTTTTCAGTTGAAAATTTACGTATTTATTTGGAATTTTTTTGTGCAAAAATAATCTTTTACGTTAAAAATTCATCTATTTGGTTGAAAATTCATTTTTTCGTTAAAATTTTATTTTGGTTACAGAAAATGAAACTATGATATTTCTAATAAAAAATTTAATTGTTTTGGTTGCAAATTCAACTATTTTTATGAAAATTCTGTTTTTTCTTGTTTGAAAATTTATTTTATTAGTTGAAAATTAAACAATTCCTTTTTTTGTTTGAAAAAGTATCTTATTTAGTTAAAAATTTATGTATTTGTCTGAAAATCTGTATGTTTTGGCAGAAAATGAATTTTTTTTGTTGAAAATTCAACTTTTTGGTTAATAATTTTTCCTAAGATTATTTTTTTCAAGATTTTTTTTTAATAGAAAATTGATGTATTTAGCTGAAAATTTGTCTTTTTTGGTACAAAATTAATCTTTTGCGTTAAAAATTCAACTATTGATGTAAAAATTACTTTTTATAGTTGAAAATTAAGATTTTTCGTTGAAAGTCAGTTTCTTTTGTTAAAAATGATTATTTAAAAAAAAATTTTTTTTACTACAAATTTGACTATTCTATTTTTAGTCCATAAATAATTGATCTTTTTTGATAGAAATTAAATCTTCTTGATTAAAAAGATATCTGTTTAGTTAAAAGTAGATTTTTTACGTTACAAATTCATTTTATTTTTTGGTGAATTTATTTTTTACTGAAAATTAAACTATTATATTTCAAGTAAAAAATGTAATTGTTTTAGTTTAAAATTCAAAAATTGTTAAAGAAAATTTTGTTTTTTTCTTGTTTGAAAATTTATTTTGATAATTGAAAATTCAACTATTTTATTTTAGTTAAAAAATATCTATTTTAGTCAAAAATTTATATATTTTGTTAAGAATTAAAAAATTTATGTATTTATACAAAAATTTGTATTTTTTGTACAAAATTAATCTTCTGCTTTGAAAAGTCAACTATTTGGTTCAAAATTAGTTTTTTTTTGTTAAGGATTCATCACTTGGGTTAAAAATTTATTCTTGCAACTGAAATTTTAATTATTTTTTTTTGATTTATCTGTTTGGTTAGAAATTTAACTATCTTGCTGAAAATTTATTCTATTTGACTACAAGTTAATTTTTGCCCTTGAAATTATACTATTTTATTTTTGGTTAAATATACATTTCTTTGGTTGAAAATTGTTTTAGAAATTAAAATATTTAATTTGAAAATTCATGTGTTTTGTTAAAAAATGATATTTTTTGGTATGAAATTAATCTTCTTGGTTGAAAATTTACTTTTTAAAATAAAAATTTATTTATTTTTTTTGAAAATGAGTTTTTGAAACTTAATTTTTTTTTTTAACTGAGAATTTAACTATTCCATTTTTCTTTGATAATTGATCTATTTTTGATAAAAATTTAATCTTCTTGGTTGAAAAATCATCTGTTTGGTTAAAAATTGAAATATTTAGTTGAAAATTAATCTATTTTTTTTAAATTTACCTATTATGTTAAAAATTAGTTTTTTTGGTGAAAAATTTATTACTTGGGTTGAAAATTTATTCTTTTAACTAGAATTTTAATTATTCTTTTTTTTAAATTTATCTGTTTGGTTGGAAATTCGACTATTTTGCTGAAAATTTATTTTATTTGACTACAAGTTAATTTTTGCACTTGAAATTATACTATTTTATTTTTGGTTAAATATACATTTTTTGGTTTAAAATTAAACTATTAGATTAAAAATTCGTGTGAAAATTAAAATAGTTTGTTAAAAATTCATGTGTTTTGGTAAAAAATAATATTTTTTGGTAGAAAATTAATCTTCTTGGTTGAAAATTTATCTTTTTAAATAAAAATTCATTTATTTTTTTGAAAATGAGTTTTTAAAATTTGAAATTATTTTTCAAACTGAGAATTTAACTATTCCATTTTTGTCGATAATTCATCTTTTTTTTATAAAAATGTAATCTTCTTGGTTGAAAAATCATCTGTTTGGTTACAAATTGAAATATTCAGTTAAAAATCAATCTAAATTTTTTTTGAAAATTGAACTATTTGGTTAAAATTTTGTTTTTAAGATTTACAATTTTTGTTAAAAATTAATTTCCTGGTTTGAAAATGGAACCCCTTATAAAATTTCTGATGACTGTTGTCATTAAAAATGCTTGAAACAAATTTAGAAACAAACCTTTTTTCGCATCAGCAGTAATAATCTAGATATAAGGCTGCTTTTATACCTAAAATAATAGTTGAAAATAGTTAGGGAAAATGAAAAATTATCCAGGAAAAAGTCAGGCAATTTAGAAATTAGATTTTTGTAGCACCCCTGAAAATTTATTTTAATAAATTGTTAAATTCAAACTTTTTCAATATTATAAGATAACGTAGCTTTTTTATTCCTAAATGAAATATCAGATAGCTCAATCAATTTTTTTACATTGGCTTCGAAATATTTCAAAAGTTAATTCAGTAAAATTGAAAATTATTATAATTTTTCCACTCTTCAAGAAAATTTGTTAATTCTACCTGTCAAATTTTTTATTTTTAAATAACAAGAACTTGATTTACCTTAATAAAAAAAGTTTAACTGTAAATAACCCATTTTCAAAACATTATCAAGTGCCTTATCTACAACAGCCTTTAAGTAATCGTGATAACAATAAAGTGCGACAGTCACACACATACATCCGGAAAATTGTTGAGTATCTTGTATTAAACATTTATCAACTAATAAATGTTTAATTAGATCATAAAAATAATATTTGAAATCGTAACGACAAAGCTTCCTCTATAAGGAAGCAAAAAGATTAAAGGGACAGAAGCGAAGTTCGAAGAACCATGAAGTTTTTGTCCCAGAGCGACAAAAGATAAGCGAGAGAATCTCTTAAAAGCATTCTCAAGTATGAAAAGCATCACCAGATAAAAATCTTTCCGGGTCTGCTGGGGAAAAAACTGACAAGTTGGATGCACCAACTCTCCTGAAGTCGACCATTATCCCATTAAAAAAAAATGGAAAGTCCATGTCTGAGAGGGTTGGAAAAAGGAGGGAAAAATGGAATATTGGGAAAGGGGGTAGTTGAGCATTTACATGATATGAATATAATGGAGAGGGTTGGGGTGCTGACTCGACTACGAGCACTACCTGTTGAACGGAGAGTTCAACCCCTCGGTGACCTAGAAGGTATTTGGGGGTTGTGGAAAAACGAAAATCTTTCTCTTTTATCCTACCCTCCTATAGAGGTCTGCTGACCCTCTCTTGGAATTTCGATTTAATTGAACGAAGTTCAAATTTCACGAACTCAGGAGCTCGGACGCACCACCCTATTGACACTATTTGATCCTTTTTTCGGCCGATGACACTTTTTTGACACTATTTCGAAAAAAGTGACACAATAGAAACTATTTTCTTAAAATTTTCTGCTGATTTCATTATTTATTTTATTTTCCTTGACAAATATTTTTGAACTCCTTCGCTAATTGGGTAAAATAATTTGTGCGACAGCTCAACGAGTGATGACATACCGGAAAATTATCTCAATGAGGGTGGCGACTTGATCGGGAAACCGGGAAATGACCGGGAATTTAATTGAAAAACCGGGAATTCACTCTTAATCGCAGTTAAATTAAAGTTTGCAATATTTAAATAATTTTAGTTAATTTAGAAAAGTGATTTCTACTTTATCTACAGTCTTAGGGCATATATGATTATATGATTATTAGGTTACGGATTCATTAACTTACACAGGCCCACAAATAATAGTGTTCTGAACTTTACATGTGACTAGGCTAACCTTATGTAGTTTGATCCACTGAATCCGAATCCGGCCTCATAATTTCCTCTAAACTCCACAATTTTCCCCTAGCCTAGGGAAAACCAAAAAAGTGATCTGAACTTTACACGTGGTTAGGCTAAACGTTTGAATTTTGAGCCGCTGAATCCCAACTTGGCCTCAGCGTTGCCCCTAGACAAAATTTTACAGATTTTCTTCTGGCTAGGGGAAATTCGTGGTCTTCAGAGGCAATTTGAAGGGTGGAT